>JADBJO010009380.1:12500-20000 GCA_016801955.1 Conus betulinus
ATGGTGTTTCAGCTGAAGGACAATAGGTGTGTTCATGCTGAAGGACAATAGATGTTTCACACTGAAGGGCAATAGACGTTACAATAGGTGTTTCACACTGGACAGTAGGTGTTTCACACTAAAGGACAATAGCTGTTTCACTCTGAAGGACAGTAGGTGTTTAACACTGAAGACAATAGGTGTTTTACACTGACGGACAATAGATTTGTGGGTTTTTTTGTTTTGTTTGTTTCTTAGTTCTTTTTTTTGTTTAAATACAGTGATAAGGGATTTTAGCTTGTTGAAGGATCTGTGGTGAAATGAAACTTTGAAGTTACTGAAAGTTCTTCTGTTTGATGATCTTTGTAGTCTGGGTCAAAAGATGTGTGTGGAAACAGCTTGAAGAATTGGATCACAGAAGCCACTGGTTCCAGATAGTTCAGGGCAGCCCTGGAGATTATGAGAAAAAAACCAGCCCTGAAGAAAGACACAAGAGATTATGAGAGAAAACCAGCCCTGAAGAAAGATACAGGAGATTATGAGAGAAAACCCGCCCTGAAGAAAGACACAGGAGATTATTAGAGAAAACCCACCTGAAGAAAGACACGGGAGATTATGAGAGAAAACTCACCCTGAAGAAAGACAAAGGAGATTATGAGAGAAAACCAGCCCTGAAGAAAGACACAGGACATTTTGAGAGAAAACCAGCCCTGAAGAAAGACACAGGAGATTATGAGAGAAAACCCACCCTGAAGAAAGACACAGGAGATTATGAGAGAAAACCAGCCCTGAAGAAAGACAAAGGAGATTATGAGAAAACCAGCCCTGAAGAAAGACAAAGGAGATTATGAGAGAAAACCAGCCCTGAAGAAAGACACCGGAGATTATGAGAGAAAAACCAGCCCTGAAGAAAGACACCGGAGATTATGAGAGAAAACCCGCAATGAAGAAAGACACAGGAGATTCTGAGAGAAAACCCACCTTGAAGAAAGATACAGGAGCCTTTCTCTGTCCACCATCTGTAGAGCAACATTTCACATTTCACATGCTTGTGTACAGTCTCCATCTTCGCTTGCCCAGAAAAAAGCTTTTAGAGACGCTGACAGTACATATCGCACCAACAGGTGATCTTTAAGTTAAAGGTATGGGTTTGAAATTGATCTCCCCTTAATTACTATGTTTCTTCATTTTCTTTGCATCATGAAGTAGTGTTGATTTGGAATCTTACTGAGTAAATCGAGGGACAGAATGATATCTTTTCAAGTGAAAGAAAACTGACAAACAACGAAACAAAACAAAGCACAGAAAAAGAAAACATAGTTTTAAGGTTTTGGGGGTTTTTTTTTATGTAATTGCCTGGGTCAGATCATTGAGCATCAAAAGAAAGGAAACTGCGGTGCATTGATGATGTGCTTTGTCCCTGTCTCTGTGGTCATCATCCTTATGCATGCATATACTCTCGAAGCTCTTATCTGCAGAAGCATACATTTATCATTGTGCATGCGCACACACACACACACACACACACACACACACACACACACACACACACACACACACACACACACACACACCTGTAGTGGGCTGAATAATTCTAAAAGAACAGAAAAAACAGCTGGTTAAGAAAAAAAAAAAAAAAAGCAGCGTTGTTTTGTTGTAAGGAAAGATGCAGGCAGTGTGTATACCTTGGATACTATGAGAAAGGGGGGTGTGCCATCTGCATGCCTTGAAACTCCGTGGCCCTGCTGTAGATGGCCTGAGGCCTGTCCCTCCCTGACCTGATGAGGCTCTTTGTTCCAGGGGGTAGTCGGCAACATAAAGGGGGCCAGAGAGTGAGTTGGCTGTGTTGAAGTGACAGTGTGTGTGTGTGGATGGCAGTCGCTGTTGTGTGCCGGTGTCAGTCCATGTGTGTGGCCTTTGTGTGTCAGTCTGTCTGTCGCCAGTGGCTAGCCCAGCCAGTGTGTCCTCCGCCTCACTGTCAACACTGCTGCTGTTTGGTCTTCCTTCGGGCCCCGGTGCTTGGCCGCCAGTGTCACTGTGGGTGGTGCCACATGATGGACACTGTTGCAGTCTGTGTGCCATTGATGATGTGGGTGTGACTGCACCGCTGCCTCTCTGTTTCGATGTGTTCACCCTGTTAGTCAGTTCAGTCGGCAGTGTGCTCACTGGTGTAATGGTAGTAGTAGATGATCATCCGGTTGAAAACTGTTTGCCAAATGATAGTGGTGGTGTGGGCCGACCGAGCTGGTAGACATCACCTAGAACTTGACCCACTGTCATTTTCAGTCTTTGATTATCCTCCCTGTCTCAGAACTTGAGTTCAGTTTTTACCTTTTTTTTTTTTCTTTTTTTGTGTAAAATTTACAATCTGTCTAAATGATTATTATCATTTGTCAGTCTTTTTTTTAGGTTGAGATGAAGGACTGTATGGTATTTCAGTAACTTACACACACACACACACACACACACACACACACACACACACACACACACACACACACACACACAAGCGAATCAAAAGAATTAAAGCATTCTTGATTTTGTCCACATCAATGAATTATTGATTGGATGGAAAGATCTTGATGTCTCTGTCGCGCTGTGTTTTCCAGCAGAGCCAGCGCTCTGCGACAGTCAGTTCCTTGTTATCAAACTGGTTTACAGACAAATGTTTTGCTTTGCATCCAGCTGCTTTCTCGTTCTTGTCACCTGGCTGTTTGACCTCTGGCCTTGATTTTCTGTGGGGTGGGGGGGTTGCTTTGGACACTGTGAGCAGCACCTGTCTCATTGTTTGAGGGAGATTAGAGTGAAGACCTTTGCCCTGACAAGCTGCAGCCTGTTAGGTATGTGGTAACCTTGATTTGTCTGGGAAGCAAAATTTCAGTGGGGTTCATGTTCTTGCACACTCTTGACTGAAGACTGTTGTTTTATGCAGGGGAGAGTGTGTGTGTGTGTGTGACGGTGTTGTCACCTTCATCAACATTCATTATAAAAACAGAACAACGTATGAAGTGGGCATGTGTGTGTGTGTGTGTGTGTGTGTGTGCGTGTGTGGAGGGGCTTTTCTTTTTTTTTTTTTTTTTTCTAACAGTTTTAGGGATGTGTTTAACGCTTCAGACTTGTTGTGTGTGTGTGTGTGTGTGTGTGTGTGTGTGTGTGTGTGTGTGTTATGTGTACTGTGTGTTTAAGTGTGTGTTTTTGCACGCGCGCGTGTGTGTATGTGTGTGTGTGTGTGTGTGCGTGTGTGTGTGTGTGTGTGCCATTGGATTTTATTGACCAGAAACATGTCTTTGGTGTGAGACTATTGAACTGCAGTTGTTTCTAACAATAATTGATTATTTAAGGAGCAGCAGCATATCGGCAAACAACTTGGCCTCACTCTCTCTCTCTCTCTCTCAATCTCTCTCTCTCTCTCTCTATCTCTCTCTCTATCTCTCTCGCTCTCGCTCTCTCTCCCTCCCTCCCCCTCTCTCTTTCTCTCTCTCCCTCTTTCTCTCTCTCTCTCTCTCTCTCTCTCTCTCTCTCTGTAAGATAGAGAAATATCTCTCACACAGTCTGTTAACATTGTAAAAGAGAAAGACTAAAAATGATGATGTCGTAGATACTATGATTTTTAACAATGATCAAAACATTGAGGGCAAGCAGTTATATGTATACTAGTTTTTGGACTAGTAATGAATTTGAATGAATTTGCTGCCATTGTGTGTGTGTGTGTGTGTGTGTGCGTGTGTGTGTGTGTGTGTGTGTGTGTGTATGTCTGTGTGTGTGTGTGTGTGTGTGTGTGTGTAAGGGAGAAAGTGAGAGAGAACATGTTTAGATGACTGTTGGCATAAAGCAGTTTCCCATCTTGTATCATTAGCTTCTGCTGTGTAAGCAGCCAGCAGCACAATGAATGATTTATCTGTCACATTTCCTTCCATTTCTGGATTGTGTCTGGCATCAGTAGATGGCTCACATTAGCATTCAGCTTGTACTTGTAGGATCAACGTGGCAAGGCAAGAAAGTTCACTTGCAAACAAAGCGCAAAAAAAAAACCCCATAGAATTGTTTTCAAGTGTTTGTGTAAAGTATTTATTGAGTGACGCTAATGATATGTATCTCTTTTAACACTGCTTTATTATTTTTTTATTTTTATTTATTTTTTTTTTTGCGTTAGAAGTGGATTTTGATTTTGGTGGCCGCTTAACTGCACCTTAAACAAGTGTGTTTGTGGAGTTTACATACATTCATTTTCAAAAGTGAAAACCTTCTTTTGCAGACAATGATTCTTAGTTATGTAATTCATGCACTGTGTTGTTTGTGTCTCGCTGCTTTGGCTGTGAGGATGTGTGTGTCCATAGTCCAGCAATACTGATCCTCGTCTCTTTCTGTCCCTACACACCTTCTTCCATGAACATGTGTGTAACTGGTAGAACAGCAAAATGACATACTGGCTGCATATGTAAGAACAAACAAATGACACTGTCCTTTGCCTTCTGTACAAATTTCACTTTATATAGTACAGTTCTGACGAAGGGGATGTTGTTGGTTACTTTGATAAAATGATATATAGAGTAGAGCCCCAAAGTATTTCTACTCAGTTTGAAGCTAAAGGAAATATAAGCAGACTTTTTTTTTTAAGGGGGGGCGGGGGGGGGGGGGGGGGGGGGGGGAGTTAGGGAGAGGCTATTGTTGTTGATCATGTCCCACCTTTCATGAATGGGCGTTTGGAATCAGTGTTAGTCCGTGCAAGTATGTACGCTCTGTTGGGACAGTCTGTCCTGTGCCAGTAGTGTGTCCTTGTCAGCAATGGACCATCATAAAGGGCTGTATTGCTATTCAGTATGTCATCTGATGGTAATGTGTGTCCGTGTCAGGAATGGGACCATCATAAAGGGGTATATTGCCATTCAGTATGTCGTCTGATTGTAATGTGTCCATGTCAGGAATGGACTATCATAAAAGGCCATATTGCCATTTTGTATGTCTGTCCTCTGAATGTGATGTGTCCTTGTCAGGAATGGGACTGTCGTAAAGGGCTGTGTTGCCATTCAGTATGTCATCTGAATGTAATGTGTCCTTGTTAGGAATGGACTATCATAAAGGCTGTATTGCCATTCAGTATGTCATTTGAATGTAATGTGTTGTCAGCAATGGACCATTATAAAGGGCTGTATTGCCATTCAGTGTGTCATTTGAATGTAATGTGTCGTCAGCAATGGACCACCATAAAAAGGGCTGTATTGCCATTCAGTATGTCATTTGAATGTAATGTGTCGTCAGCAATGGACCACCATAAAGGGCTGTATTGCCATTCAGTATGTCATTTGAATGTAATGTGTCGTCAGCAATGGACCATTATAAAAGGGCTGTATTGCCATTCAGTATGTCATTTGAATGTAATGTGTCGTCAGCAATGGACCATCATAAAGGGCTGTATTGCCATTCAGTATGTCTATCCTCTGAACAGGGAAACAAAGACAGGGAACAGTGTTGTTGGTCTTGCTTACTATGATCCAGCTAGGAGAACAGTGATGGGACTGTTTCCACTGTATCTTGTTTACAATGATTTTTTAGAGATAATGATGTATTCTCCAAATATGTAAACAGTCAAACGGTCAGCACGTGTTTACTATGTTCCAGTAAGGAGAATGATGATAGAACTGTGTTCAGTGTGTCATGTTTACTATGTTCCATTGAGGAGAACAATGATGGAGTTGTCTTGACTGTGTCGTGTTTGATATGTTCCAGTGAGGAGAACAATGATAGAGCTGTGTTGTATGTGTCTTGTTTACGATGCTCCAGTGAGGAGAACAATGTTGGGGCTGTGTTGACTTTAGAAATGTCTGTTCCCATTAATAGAACAATGTTGGGGCTGTGTTGACTTAAGAAATGTCTGTTCCCATTAATAGAACAATGTTGGGGCTGTGTTGACTTTAGAAATGTCTGTTCCCAGTAATAGAACAATGTTGGGGCTGTGTTGACTTTAGAAATGTCTGTTCCCATTAATAGAACCATGTTGGGGCTGTGTTGACTTTAGAAATGTCTGTTACTGTTTAGGAGAATAATTTTGGGGGCTGTGTTGACTTTATAAAGGTCTATTCTCATTAATGGGAGAATATGTTGGGACTGTGTTGAATTTATAAAGGTCTATTCTCATGAATAGGAGAAGAATGTTGGGGCTGTGTTGACTTAATAAAGGTCTATTCTCATTAATGGGAGAATAATGTTGGGACTGTGTTGAATTTATAAAGGTCTATTCTCATTAATAGGAGAATGTTTGGGCTGTGTTGACTTTATAAAGGTCTATTCTCATAATGGGAGAATAATGTTAGGACTGTGTTGAATTTATAAAGGTCTGTTCTCATTAATAAGAGAACAATGTTGGGACTGTGTTGGCTTTAGAAATGTCTGTTCTCATCAATAGGAAACAAATGCTGGGGCTGTGTTGGCTTTACGAATGTCTGTTCCCATTAATAGGAGAACAATATTAGGGCTGTGTTGACTTTAGAAATATTTGTTCCTGTTAGGAGAACAACGTTGGGGCTGTGTTGGCTTTAGAAATGTCTGTTCCTGTTAGAACAGTGTTGGGGGGGGGGGGGGGGGGGGGGGGGGTTGACTTTTGACTTTAGAAAGGTCTGTTCCCAGTAATAGGAGAACAATGTTGGGGCTGTGTTGACTTTAGAAATGTCTGTTCTTGTTGAAGATGTTGGGGCTGTGTTGACTTTAGAAATATCTGTTCCTCTTAGAACAATGTTGGGGTTGTGTTGACTTAACTTTAGAAATACCTGTTTTTGTGTTAGGAGAACAATGTTGGGGCTGTGTTGACTTTAGAAATGTCTATTCCTGTTAGAACAATGTTAAGGGCTGTGTTGACTTTAGAAATGTCTGTTCCTATTAGAACAATGTTGGGGCTGTGTTGACTTTAGAAATGTCTGTTCCTGTTAGAACAATGTTGGGGCTGTGTTGACTTTAGAAATGTCTGTTCCTGTTAGAACAATGTTAGGGCTGTGCTCACTTTAGAAATACCTGTTCCTGTTAGAACGAAGTTAGGGCTGTGCTCACTTTAGAAATACCTGTTCCTTTTAGAACGAAGTTAGAGCTGTGCTAACTTTAGAAATACCAGTTCTTGTTAGAACGATGTTAGAGCTGTGTTGACTTTAGAAATGTCTGTTCCTGTAAGGAGAACAGAGTTGGGACTGTGTTGACTTCAGAAATGTCTACCCCATGAAGAGGGTTCCCTTGGGGATGGTTGGGACTTTTCAGTGTAAAATATGCCTCCACCTGAGGGAAATCCTGAGATACTCATTTCCTTTTTTTTCTGTCACCCATTTTTCACTCTCACTTTTTTTTTTTTTCTTTTTCTATTTTGCTTTTTTTTTCCCTTCTTGTTTTACTGTCTTCCACTGTGTTCCTGCCTTTGTAGCTCATAAATCTCTTTTTGTTTCAGCAAATCTTTCTGTTTTCTGTCTTTTTTAGCATGCCAGGTTTTTGGTTTTGTTTTGTTTTGTGTTCTTTTGTTTTGGGGATTTTTGTTTTGTTTTG
>JADBJO010009380.1:25000-40000 GCA_016801955.1 Conus betulinus
AATGGATAGAGGTACATCATCAGTAGGATTGACTAGTTGTCATAGGGATGGATTGCCACAGGGATGTCCCTGTTCATGGATTGACTGGCCTTTGTCTGTGCAGAAATGGAGGACACGATACCAGACACTGAATCTCAGCAACCTGCTCGAACAGGTGGCACCTTACCTGCCAGGTACGTCCATTTTAACCTTTTTTCATTGGGTTAGAGTTGGTCAGGTGGTTGGTTTTCAGAGCATTTGTGCATTACCCTCAGTGTACAAAGCGAAGAATGACAACACATTCGCCCCGCCAGGGGACACAGCATGTCAGTCAGTGTAGAGAAGCCTGGGCTGGGAGGCCAGAAGGAACAGCCTGGGAGTGTTGCCACAGCTAGAGGGTACAGAACATGACACAGCAAAGCCAGCACAAAGAAGACTCATTCTCACTAGACGGAGTTGACAGCTGTGAGATCGATAGAGTGAGATGGAGTTGATAGCTGTGAGATCGATAGAGTGAGATGGAGTTGATAGCTGTGAGATTGATATAGTGAGATGGAGTTGATAGCTGTGGGACTGATCTAGTGAGGTGGAGTTGATAGCTGTGAGATTGATGTAGTAAAATGGAGTTGATAGCTGTAGATTGATATAGTGAGATGGAGTTGATAGCTGTGGGACTGATCTAGTGAGGTGGAGTTGATAGCTGTGAGATTGATGTAGTAAAATGGAGTTGATAGCTGTGAGATTGATATAGTGAGATGGAGTTGATAGCTGTGAGATTGATATAGTGAGATGGAGTTGATAGCTGTGAGATTGATATAGTGAGATGGAGTTGATAGCTGTGGGATTGATATAGTGAGATGGAGTTGATAGCTGTGAGATTGATATAGTGAGATGGAGTTGATAGCTGTGAGATTGATATATAGTGAGATGGAGTTGATAGCTGTGAGATTAATATAGTGAGATGGAGTTGATAGCTGTGAGGTTAATATTTTGAGATGGAGTTGATAGCTAGCTGTGAGATTAATATAGTGAGATAGAGTTAATAGCTGTGAGATTAATATAATGAGATGGAGTTGATACTGTGAAAATAATATGGTGAGATGGAGTTGATAGCTGTGAGATTTATATAGTGAGATGGAGTTGATAGCTGTGAAAATGATATAGTGAGATGGAGTTGACAGCTGTGAGAATAATATAGTGAGATGGAGTTGATAGCTGTGAGAATGATAAAGTCAGATGGACTTGTTAGCTGTGAGAATGATATAGTCAGATAGACTTGATAGCTGTGAGAAAAGTATAGTGAGATGGAATTGATAGCAGTGAGAAAAATATAGTTGGATGGAGTTGATAGCTGAGAGAATAATATAGTCAGATGGACTTGATAGCTGTGCGATTAATATAGTGAGATGGTATTGATAGCTGTGAGAAAAAATATAATGAGATGGGGTTGATAGCTGTGAGATTAATATAGTGAGATGGGGTTGATAGTTGATAGATTAATATAGTGAGATGGGGTTGATAGTTCTGAGATTAATATAGTGAGATGGGGTTGATAGCTGTGAGAATAATTCAACTGATAGTCAGATGGACTTGATAGCTGTGAGAATTATGACAACAGACTGTATGATGGAGTTGATAGCTGTGAGAAGCATGACAACAGTCTGTATAGCTGTGAGAATTTTGACAACAGTCTGTATAGCTGTGAGAATTATGACAATAGTCTGTATGATGGAGTTGATAACTGTGAGAATTATGACAACAGTCTGTATGATGGAGTTGATAGCTGTGAGAAGTATGACAACAGTCTGTAAGATGGAGTTGATAACTGTGAGAATTATGACAACAGTCTGTATGATGGAGTTGATAGCTGTGAGAATTATGACAACAGTCTGTATGATGGAGTTGATAGCTGTGAGAATTATGACAACAGTCTGTATGATGGAGTTGATAACTGTGAGAATTATGACAACAGTGTGTGTGATGGAGTTGATAATTGTGAGAATTATGACAACAGTCTGGATGATGGAGTTTATGGCAGTGAGTACAGATAACAGATGAGATGGAGCTGTACAAATGATTACAACTGACAGGAGTTGACTGCTATATGAATGTGATAAAAGTCTGGGTCATGAAGTTGATTGTTGAGAGAATTATGAGAACAGTCTGTATAATGAAGTTGACAGCTGTGAAAATTATGACAGCAGTCGATGTATTGGAGTCAATGTGTGTGTGTGTGTATGTGTGTGTTTGAGAGGGACAGACAGACAGACAGACAGACAGACTTGAAAATAAGAAGAGGACTTTCAACTGAACATGTTTGTGAATCACATATGAGTGTCTTGTTTCCTTGTAAGACTGCATATAATAATATTGAACTATTGAGTATTTAATTGGAGATTGATATGTTTTTTCATACCTCTTCATCTTACGCCAGCTTTTCACACAGTCACAACATGTTGTGCACGTCAGCACGTTTCAGTGTCTCTCAGCCATGCTCTTTCTTACCGTCAACAGTTTCAAGTACGGGTCAGACGACGAGAACTCCAGTGTGACGTCCGGGTCGGGGTACGGCGCTGTGCAGAGCAGTCCCGTCTCGGCGGCCCACAACGCCAGCCAGTCGATAGCCGTGTCCACCCAGGCTATGCTGGAACCTCTCTGTGAGGACATGGCCCGCATCAAGGACAGCAACCACGGGTGGAGGACAACTTGGCCAGGCTCATGGAGGAGTTCGAGTCGTTCAAGGTCTGTGGCGTGGTTCCTCTGCAGAACTCCCAGGGAAGGAAGGACGTGGGGAAGGGGGTGGGGTGGGGGGGGGGGGGGGAGGTGTTGGGTTGGGAAGGTGTGGGTGGGAAGGGTGGGTGGGAATGGGGGATGTATAGAGCTTCAGAGATTTTTAGATGTTGAAGAACAGGACGGGTGTGAATGGGATAAAAGTTGTTTTGAAACTGATTAGATGAGGGACTTGCGTTACATTTAGGCTATGCTTTGTATCAGTAACCCGTAAATTAGACTTCAATCAGGTTTCTTGGTTTTGGGTTCGATTTTGGAAAGCGAAGAATACTAGACTAATGCTGCTTCCATATGTAATTATAGTTCATTGATGAATATCACCTGAATGGGACTGTGCATAATTAGGAAAATGTATTCTTTAACAGTAAACTGTGAAGAAAGACATAGGAAAGACAATTACATGTGAAATATGTAAATGAAAGGGGCCACCAGTAGAAATCCAGTGTCTGAATGGTCAGTACTACCCAAGTGGCATGTATATCAAGGGAAAGTAGACCAGCCCCTGAAAGGGGATATTGGAAGTGAGTTAGCAGATTTAAGTGGATTAGTAGGTTTTGATTAAGAGCTTGATGGACAAACAGCCCATGCTTATGTTTGTGCAGTAAGTGTTGAGTTGTAGACAAAAAAAAAAAAAAAAAAAAAAAAAAAAAAAAAAAAAAACCATGATGTAAATACAGAGTTGGAGAGATAAGATATTTCAAAGCTCTGTGCATTACAATCCTACACAAACCACAAACCCTGTTGACATGGCCTCATGAATTCTGACACGAAACAGTACACAAAAAAAGGAATGACACATGGTGTACAAACAGTAGGCTGTGGTTCCAGCCCAGAGTAGGAACATGTTAAGTGTGTGTGTGTGGTATATCATCAAATGATAGTAACTATTCAGAACATGGTCTGAAGTCTTCGTAACTGTGGTGTGATGTGCAGTCGCTGACACAGAGCGAGGTCAGCTTGCTGCGCAGCATGCTGGATGAGGAGAAGTTCAAGGTGGAGCGGCTGGAGGAGCAGATCAACGACCTGACGGAGCTGCATCAAAACGAGATGGCCAACCTCAAACAGGACATGTCCTCCATGGAGGAGAAAATTGAATATCGCCTGGATGAACGCACAACTGATCTCAGTGACCTTGTCGACAACTGTCAAACCAGGGTTGGTGAACCAGTGACCTTGTTGACAGTGGCAAACTAGGATGGTTAATCTCAGTGACCTTGGTGACATTGGCAAACTAGACTGGTAAATCTCAGTGACCTTGGTGACAGTGGCAAACTAGAGTGGTTAACCTCAATGATGTTGGTGACAGAGGCAAACTAGGGTGGTAAATCTCAGTGACCTTCATGACATTGGCAAACTAGAGTGGTAAATCTTAGTGACCTTGGTGACAGTGGCAAACTAGAGTGGTAAATGTCAGTGACCTTGGTGATAGTGGTAAAATAGAATGGTAAATCTCATTGACTTTGGTGACATCAGCAAACTAGGGTGGTTAATCTCAATGACCTTGGTGACAGTGGCAAACTAGGATGGTTAATCTCAGTGACCTTGGTGACATCGGCAAACTAGAGTGGTAAATCTCAGTGACTTGGTGACAGTAGCAAACTAGGATGTTAGTCTCAGTGACATTGTTGACGTCGGCAAACTAGAGTGTGGTAAATCTGAATGACCTTGGTGACTGGCAAACTAGGATGGTTAATCTGACTGACCTTGTTGACAGTGGCAAACTAGAGAGTGGTAAATCTCAGTAACCATGGTGACAGTGGCAGACTAGGATCATAAATCTCAATGACCTTGGTGACAGTGGCAAACTAGGATCATAAATCTCAATGACCTTGGTGACAGTAGCAAACTAGGGTGGTTAATCTCAGTGACCTTGGTGACTGGCAAACTATATTGATAAATCTCAGTGACCTTGGTGACAGTGGCAAACTAGATTGATAAATCTCAGTGACCTTATTGACAGTGGCAAACTAGGGTGGTTAATCTCAATGAAATTGTTGACAGTGGCAAACTATGATGTGACAGTGGCAAGCTAGAGTGGTTAATCTCACTGACCCTTAGTGACAGTGGCAAACTACAGTGGTTAATCTCAGTTACCTTGGTGACAGTGGCAAACTAGAGTGGTTAATCTCATTGACATCGGCAAACTAGAGTGGTAAATCTCAATGACCTTAGTGACAGTGGCAAAGTAGGGCAGTTGATCTCGCTGACCAGAAATGAAACTAGGCAGATGTAACGGGTTTTAACTGACTTTATTAAAGGTTGTTAGCAGACAGCTGTAGGTAGCTGCCATAGCTGCTACAGCTGGCCAGGTGTAGCATGTCACTGCAACAGTCCTGTTTGTGAGTGTACTGAAAATGGGTTCCATTTTCTTCAATTAAAATCAAGTGTGATATTACGTTGATGAATGCTGATATGTGGCACAAACCATCACTGACATTTGATCAGTGTGATGGTTTTCATGGTCATGTCACAGACCCCAAACAAAAAAAGCAATGTTTGTGTAAGGTGATGTGCCTGTCATGTGCAGATACTACGATTAGAACAGCAGCAACAGCAGCAGCAGCTGTTGTCGATGGAGATGGTGGAGAATGTGACCTTTCGAACGATCCTCACCAAGCTGATCAATGTGATGCTGGCTCTGCTTGCTGTCATCCTGGTGTTTGTCTCTCCACAGCGGCTAACCTCCTCTCTCCTTTCCTCACCTCCAGGTCAGTTCCCTCCTCACTCACCAACCTCCACTCTCTCCTTTCCTGACCACCAGGTCAGTTCCCTCCTCACTCACCAACTTCCTCTCTCCTTTCCTCACCTCATTCACCAACCTCCTCTCTCTCCTTTCCTGGCCTCCAGGTCAGTTCTCATCTCACTCATCAACCTCCTCTCTCTCCTTTCCTGACCTGCAGGTCTGTTGCCTCACTCACCAACCTCCTCTCTCTTCTTTCCTGACCTCCAGTCAGTTCCCTCCTCACTCACCGACCTCCTCTCTCCTTTCCTGACCTCCAGGTCAGTTCCCTCCTCACTCACCGACCTCCTCTCTCTCCTTTCCTGACCTCCAGGTCAGTTCCCTCCTCACTCACCGACCTCCTCTCTCTCCTTTCCTGACCTCCAGGTCAGTTCCCTCCTCACTCACCGACCTCCTCTCTCTCCTTTCCTGACCTCCAGGTCAGTTCTCATCTCACTTACCAACCTCCTCTCTCCTTTCCTCACCTTTAGGTCATTTCCCTCCTCACTCATCAACCTCCTCTCTCTCCTTTCCTGACCTCCAGGTCAGTTCCCTCCTCAGTCAGCCTGTGGGCAGGGAGATGAGAGGAGATGTAGAGAGGCAGGGGTTTATGCTGTAATGCCTTTGTTATTTGAAAAGGAAAGCATATTGTAAATTTCTTGTTTGTCTACAAAACTTTCATCAAGCAAAAAACCATAGGTCTACTGAATGACAGCCTAAAGCACAGCATTTTTTATCCAGAAACGATACACGATATTTTAATTCTCACACTTGCTTCAGCTGAATTTTAATTCACTACTTGCCAGTGCTAAGGTGATGACTTCCTCAGTAAAAGGTAAGTGCAATAGCCTAGCTTGTAAGAGTCTTTTGTAGATCCTGCAGTAGATAGATGTTCGGCTTGCAGATGACAAAATACACCAGGCGGTATTGAAATGCAGAGGATCCTTTTATTTACAAATATAGGAACAAAAACAATCCACTAAACTTCAGGTTCAGTAAGTCATACAGGAACTCAGTCGTACATATGGTAGGCAATATTCTACCAATGGCAGCTTTTCATTGATTAGACTCAAACTCAGTGAAGACTGGAACACTGTTATGCTCGACAATGACTAGAACTCTTCAAAAAAATCTCATTTCTCTCTCTCTCTCTCTCGCAGTCGCATAGCTCTCATTCTTTTATATGTTATCCAAAGAATATTCTCAAACATACTCGATTATTCTTTTCTAGAATATTCTGCATATCAGTAAGCTTAACCAATCAAATCACGATGAGCATATGCGAATGTAATTTGATCAGCTTCTACAACATTCTGGAACCTTCGGTAATGCACTAGCAACTTACTGAAAGCTGGTGAACATTCTAAATTAATCTTGAATATTCCACTTGCATTATCAGTCAATCCAAAAGCAATACTGAGCAATTAGGCATATGTTCACTTTCCAAATGTTTTGAATAAATCTACAATAGCACTACACTGACTGAAAATACAAAGATCCAAAAGTGATAAATGAAAGGAGGCTTGCAACTCGTCATTATTGCTATGACGTCTTTGCCCAAGTTCCTCCTCTCTCGTCTCCCTTTTAAATTGTAACAATCCTAATTTCTGTGCGTAAGCCTACCAGCGGTGAGCGGAGGAAGGAGACAGGCTGGCTGTTTGCTCTGCACAGTTCTAGGATTGAAATCCTCAGTTCACATTCAGCATGGACAGTGATCGTTCAGATCGTTCATCCAGTATGTGCGCAAGGAGGGAGTAGAAGAGAGTGGATAGGAAATACAAGCGTGGAAGAGAAAAGAGGGACCCCCCCCAAAAAAAAAAAAAACAAACACACGCATGAGAATTAAGAGAGGCGTTTCATGTGTGCAAGTATTAGAGAGGCGTTTCATGGGTGTGAAGTTGTGTAATACAGTCCTAGTTAAGACACACATACAGCACAGTCATGTTTAGGTACCTTTCATTTGTCTGTAATCTGTTAGCTGTGTGATACAGTCCTAGTCACATACAACACAGTTACGTGTAGGCACTCTTCATTCCACAGTAATCCATAGCTGTGTTGCACAGTCTAGGTGACATCACATAGACAACACAGACATGTGTAGGTACTTTTCATTTCTAATATATTAACTGTGTAACAGAGTCCAAGTTTGACCTCAGTCTGACCTGCTCTGCCTTTGTGTGTGCAGAATGAGGATTCTTTCAACAGGTGTGCTGGTGCTATGCGTGTCCTTACTGTGGACTTACGGTGGTGTCCTGTTAGACTTTGTCTCCTACCTGTGGGACTGTATCAGAAGCCTGGGGCCCACCAGATAACCTCTGTTCTCCGCACACTGGACACACGACCAGCTGAAGCCAGTCCGGGTCCTCCTTGATGCAGCTATCCGCAGGCCACCAGGGCAACAGGCAGTGTGCGTGGTCCACCATCAAGGAAGTCCTTGCTGTTCTCACCGCACATCGGGCTGTGCCGACATCACTGGAGGAGAGTGGATCAAAACAGGAGTTTGAGGATGCAATTGAAATCGGCGTTTTTGAAGAGGTTTCCTCCCCGCCCTTCCAGATGGGTATCAGTGGTGAAGGTGATAAACGATGGATTCCTAGTCTTTTCTCCTTGTGTTGGATGTGGTGAGAAGTAGGTGAAGACTGTACCCATGTGTTCTCTCCTGGAACTGAAGCCTGCTGAGTTTGCCTGTAGCTATTGCACATCATTTTTTTGTGTGTGGAATGTGCCAGATCATTTGGGACTCCCCCCCCCCCCCCCCTTTTTTTTTTGTGTGTGTTTTTTTTTTAAACGTTTAGCTGTTCAGTTTTCCCCAGACCTTTGACGAAGAAAGTGAGCATGCCGTGTGATGCTGGTGAAACACTGAAAGCTAATCGTGCAGCGTATCATCCATGGGCCCAGTGTCAGTCAGCTGAACGGGTCGTCCAAACTGCAGCTTCACTGGCATTGGTAGTAGAGATCATGGACTTGTCCTCTTTCGTTGTCTGCAGTCAGGAACCTGGAGCTCGTAGCTCAGACATTCCCCTGGGTGACTGCACCTGCCACCATCTTTAGCTGAGGCAGCTTGTCAGCTGTTGATCTTGGTGAACATTTTAGGTAGAAATAGGCAATGTCCTTGCGTGATCAACAGTGGTGCATTGATCGTCAGGAAAATTTGTCATGTGGTAGGGGAGAGATTTTCACAATATATTCATTATTTTTTTTGTGATAAATAGAAGTTAAGCTGGTTTTGTTTTGGAGATAAATATTGTTTGAATGAAATAAATCAAATGACACCTCTGGCTTCTCTGTTTTCAGTAGTGTAGATGACTCTGGATGCTTCTGTTGTGCACGGTTGTAAAGGACATTTTGCAAGAACAGCTAATACACAGTGATCTTCATCTTCTGGTCTGTTTCTCCATTAGTGCAGTGTTTTTTTTTTTTCCAGTACTGAAGAAATACTAACAAACGGCAGCACATCCAGACCCACACCTTCAACAGTATTGCCTCTAACTTGTGATTATATCAAGAATTTGAAAAGTTTACACTTAGACTCATTTTCAGGGAGAGAGGCCATTAAGTAAAGTTTCATTCTATATCCAGTTATCAGTTGGAGTTGGAAGGTTCAGAAATTTGGGGAAAACGTTCAGGAAATCTGTGAGACCAACAAAGAAGTTTTGTTTCCCACAGCTTTTGAGGATCACGCCTGTGGGATAGAATGTCGACTTAAAAAAAGTGTGATCATAGAAATTTTATGTATCCAGACAGTCCAAAAAAAAAAAAGATTAACAAAGAGCTGAAAAATGTTAACCAGCATTCTCATCCTTTCTGGAAACTGAATAGCCTAAAACTTGTGATAATTTGTAAATTGTTTCCTTATTTTGTTAAACTGACAAAAAGAGAGAGAGAGAGAGAGCAAGGTTTGTCCAGTTTTGTGGAGTGAATGTTGTGGTGCAGGGATAGCTTTGTCTGGTGGCATATGTACACTGTGAGGACACTGTGTGTGACAGTTTTTCAACTGCAAGAATGAGGTGCAGATTCTGTGGCTATGTTGCTGCAGATTTCAGTCCAAACGATGACATTACTTTAACTGCAAGAACCAGGTGCAGATTCTGTGGCTATGTTGCTGCAGATTTCAGTCCAACCGATGACATTACTTAAACGGCAAGAACCAGGTGCAGATTCTATGGCTACGTTGCTGCCGATTCCAGTCCAACTAAGATCAAAATAACCTGTATCAGTAAACAGTAGCTTGAAATTTTTCAGATGAAGGGGGGTCAATCTTTTTCTATATCAGCACGCTAGAGACATGCTGGGTTCTCTCCCAGAATACTTATCTCCTCCCTCACCATTCTTTTGTATTTTTATTTTTTTAATTTATCGAAAATTTTTGACATTTGATTCTGACGGCTTTACTTTTTAAACCCACATACAGTGAAGAAAGAAAGAAACTATTAGGCGGCATGGCTGCTTAGACATTAGTTTTCATTTTATTTCCCCGACTTGCTGTTGTCTGAGACAAAAATCATCCTACCGTTTGTCTGTGCTCAGTTGCTTGAAGAGACACTGGCCAGTTTTCAGGTCAGACATTTTCTACAGTGATCTCAATGATTGACAGAAGTATGATGCAAAGTGTTTCCACAGGTTGGTTTGGATTTTGTTTGGTGATAACTTGACAGAGTTACTGCCCTTTTGATTTTGTACTGTGAAAAATTTGAATAAGATTTGTAGCGTATTGGTCAAACTGATTGCCTTGGGAATGGGAAAAGGACGACAACAAAAGGATTTTCAGTGTGTTTCTGTGCGATGATTCTGATTGCTTATTTACGTTAAGGACCAAGTGAGTTAAAAAAAAAGATTATGGAGATTCAAGTATGAATAATGCTTGTAGGGAACAGACATAGTGCCATTATGTGAACACATGACAACGAAAATGACTTCACATGTTTACTGTTTGTGTCTTTTTTTCAATGGTGTTCTGGTACCGTTATGTTGAAATCCTGTCATGGGATCATAGTCGTCAAATCATTTGAAAGAAACCACCTTGTCCCCCCCAAGGAGATGACAAAAATTCATGCCTAAGAAATGACAAATTAATGGATAATTTATGTATCACACTCAAATGGCACTGTTGGTGTAATGCACCGTAATGTCCATGTTCATAGCAATGGGGAGTATTAAGCTGGTGAGAATATTAGACTTAAAGGTCAGTTTGACAGAGGCCATGAACAAGGTCTTGCTTCTCTAGCTGACATTGGAATTGTATGAGTTGCTGCAGTGCCATTTCATAGGTTGAGACATGTGTCGGTTCTGCTTCCTCCAACCAGCGCCTGCTTTGGACCATCTGGTAAACTGCACACCAGTGTCAGGCTGATCAGGGATCGTTCTGTGCTGCAATCAACCGACCACCGACTGAAAACTGCACGGTTGTTCAGGACCCTTGCAGTGACTCTGTGCTTTCATGGTAGTGGGAGATGAAGGATGGTCGACTGATATTCCTGTTTCTTTTTCTTTTAACTTTTCCTTTCGTCTGTATCAGAAAGATGAAAGCATCAAAAGTAACATCTACTGATTTGTTTTTTTCTTTCAATTGTATTGGAAAGATGAAAGCATCAGAAATACCTTCCATTGACTTTTTTCCTTTCAGTTGTATCAGGAAGGTAAAAGCTTCAGAAACAGCATCCTCTGTCTTCTTTTCATTTGTATCAGAAAGACGAAAGCCTCAGAAATAATATCCATAGACTTTTTCTTTCAGCTGTAACATCTTTTGAAGTTTTCCTTTCATTTGCATCGGAAAGATGAAAGCATCAGAAATAGCATCAGAAATAGCATCCTTGGACATTTTTCTTTCAGTTATATCAGAAAAACAAAAGCAACAGAAGTAAAATCATTTGATTCTTTGCTTTTCAGTTATGTGTAAGATTAAGATATTAGAAATAGCATCATTGGACTTTTGCCTTTCAGTTATATGTGAAAGGTGAAAGCGTTAATAGAAACAACCTTTAGTTTTTCCTTTCAGTTGTATTAAAAAGATGAAAGCATTAGAAATTAGATCTTTTTATTCTTCCTTTCACTTGTTGTGTACGAAAAATAAAAGCATCAGCAATAACATCCTTTGATATTTTTTTTCAATTCTATTGGAAAAACGCAGGCATCAGAAATAACACCTTTGACTGTTTTCCTTCCAGTTGTATCAGAGATGAAAGCATCAGAAACAACATTTGACATTCTCTTTTTCAATTCTGTCGGGAAAAATGCAGGTATCAGAAATAACACCTTTGGCTTTTTCCTTTCAGTTGTATGTCAAAGATGAAAGCATTCTGTGATGTTTTCCTTTCCATTTCATCTGAAAGATAAAAGCATCAGAAATAGGTCATTCAACGTTTTCCAGTTCATTGTATTGGAAAGATAAAAGCACTGGAAATTATTTCCCCTGAGATTTTCCTTTCAACGGTGTCAGAAAAATGAAAGCATCACTCTTCATTTTGGGCTACCTATGAAGATGACCGATTCATCTGGAGAACTGGTTTTTCTTGCTTTTTTTTTGTTTTGATTTTCGGTAAACTTGTGGAATTAACTAAGATAAATGTTTTTCTAATACTGTAATTTCCGGGCTATAAGCCGTTACTTTTTTTTTTCAACTCTTACCCCTACAACACCAGTAGCAGCCGAATTGTTGAATTTTTTTTTCTCTCCTCAGCCGAGTGGAACAGTTTTGCGATTTTCTTGATGCAACTTTTTCAACATAAAAAATGAAAGTCGGGGAAAATGACAGGGATTTTCAGCTTGATCTAGTGGGTTCAGTCAATGTCAATTTCAAAAGGGTTTTGCAAAGTTTATTCTATGCAAAAATCACAGTAAATCATCTCAACGTTGTCTTTGCATATATTTTCAAAATATTTCGTTATTTCTGTGATATTTTGGGCAATACTGCTGCTGTCACTGCTTGATCATTCTCGGACACCAACTAATTGTAAAGACAGTTTTTCCTGTACAAACCGTCCAATCAGATACACTTTGTTCTTACTCCTGTTAACTTCATATCAAAATAGGGATGAATCAACACTGGTGCAAGTGAAGTATACAGTTAAAGTGCCTGCTTCACATTCCTCAGAGTACATGGGCTTAGTTTGTCGTGGTGTTATCAGTTTTTAGTGTTATTTTCCTTTTGCTGATCAACTGTTTGTGGCCAATATGGATGTTTTCCCAGATTTGAAAAAAAAAAAAAAAAAATTAGGCAGGTATGGTTTTAGTGTGCTTTATAGTCCTGAAAGTATGGTGGGTCAAACTATTGTCAAGGACTGAAATGCTTAGGGTATTAATAAACAATATGAATAATTATGGAATGTTTGAGACTGTGCATCTCATCTGTATCCTAAAGCCAAAAGAATGAAGTAAATTCATTAGTGGATGCCGGTGTGGAGGGCTGGCTACTGCTCAAATGAGGCCATTGTCGGCCATTCTCGGTACAACACAACTCAATCAGTCACAGTGGCCTCTGAAGTCTCTGACCCGAGTCTCAAAGTTGGATTCATTCATCGACCATTTGCAACTGAAAAATCAGAAGAACCTTCGCCGGTAGCAAAAAAAAATTACTTAGCTGTATCTGTTTGCTACTGTCATGATACTATCTTGTCCATTCAGTTTGCTGAAGTCATGATACACACTTGTCCCATTTAGCTGACACGCGTGTATTAAAAAGAATCACAGTCCTGGCTTCTAAATGATTATAAGATGAGCATCCTTTTCAGGACCTACCATATTTGCTGATGAATTCAAAGAGGATAGAAAGGGGGAAGATTTTTTTTTTTTTTTCCTGTCCTGAAATACTTTTTGTCCTTGCTCAGAGGTGTGGACTTAAAGCTTGCAAGTTCAATGTGTGGTTCTTCACCAAGGTCCACAGAGTGAAGCATGCAAACATTGAAAAGTATTTGGGCTTGTTCTTTTTTTTCTTTTTAAAGCAGAAACTTTGATGTGGGCACTGTTGTGAGAGATGACGGCTCGAAGATCAGCGCTTAAACTTCTTATGTGTCGCATGTGCATCACAAATTCTGTATAATCAAAGGATTCAGTGCAGCAGATCTGCACATAGTTCACAATGACATAAAAGCAATCGGCAAAAGTGACAGCATTACACATTTTCTTGAAGTTTAAACTCAAAACCAGTCCAACATTATACTGTACTCCTAAATTGCATCAAAGGGCAAAAGAAATCCAAACAGCAAGTACAAACTAACACAGATCAGTTTTGTATTGTGCAGTGTTTTATTAGATAAACCACCATAGACAACGAAATCACTTCAAAACAGTTACCAGAAAGATTATATCCCAATACAGAAACAGCGCCAGGTGTCGGATGTAAACAGAGTATTGGTAAGTTTGTGAGTAAATAGAGGTCTGTTCACGCATACAAAATGCCAAGATTATATTGTCTCACATTCTGTGGTCCTTCATCCCCAGCTCTAATGGTGACTTTGGGTTCGATGTCCTTTCCACATCTATGGTCTTGGTTTGGTTCTGTTGGGGTCTCAGCTATCGGCAAATTCACCAGGCTGTCAATGGACATTATGGTCTGGAGGGAAAACTCATGTCGGCTCTGTGATGAAGCAATTGTTGTTGTCAGTAGGGGGTTTAGTAGGCGGTGTCCTGCATAGGCTGGATCAGAACAGGTGCCAGTGAACACCACCGAAGTGACTGGGCAGCAGTGCAGTGTCTCTTCTGGTGGGTTCGTTCTTGACAACTTGAGACTGACTACCCCCTGTGGATTACTTGGCCAGCGCTTCCACTGGCCGGGCCGGACCAGTCTGTGGCTCTAGACAGGGGGTGGGGGTGGGGGGGGTTGTTGAATGAGGGCTTCTCGGCTGTCATGTGCCTGCGACTTCATGGTAACGGTCCAGCTGACACAAGGTCATTTCCAGAAAATGTCTTTCGACTATATTCTAGCTCAGTTTTCTTATGTCTGTGACTTCATATCTTCAGTCACAGCCATGTGAGAGAAAAATGACAGCAATGAAACTTTGAATTCCAGATGGAGGAGGCAAATAAACCGCTTTACCCCCAATTGGTGCGCTAAGGTGGATGGGAATCGGTGCATTCCATACCAGCAACTCTTGTTCAGACAGTACAGACTGCAGACACCATCACTCAACATCATAGTTATGTGGAGGATGAACCTAAAAGATCATTCATAACTGAACGAGCATACAGATCACTGATCTGGATGATCCAGTTAGGTGACCTTGGCAGTTCAACAAACTTTGTCTTCATTCTTTACTGCATGATTTTCATGAGCAGGACCATTGATTTTGACAGATCTTGGCCATCTGAAGTTTCCAGGGGGAGACGATGGTTCACCATGCTTTTGGAACTGTGTGGATCTGTGCGAATGGAAGTGACCAAACCAAACCATGACCGAGAGGTCAATTTGTGATTGGTTGACAATCTCCTCTGTGATACGAATAGATTTTTGATTGGTTGACCTTAAATCGCATTGTTAATTTATGAGTAAAATTTAATTCAGTATGACCACAAAAGTA
>JADBJO010009380.1:45000-50000 GCA_016801955.1 Conus betulinus
AATTTCAAAGAAGATGATGTTGAGATTGTTTTTTTTAAAGATTTTGAGGGAACATACATCGCATCGGGCATTTTCTGTGGAGAGTACATTGGAGGCCGGCACCTTCGTATGTAACTTTTGCCTCTTCGCCCTGTGTCCGTCTCTGAGGAAAGGCCCGGTGACGATGAGGAAAGATGCACTGGCCACGGGGGAAGTCCTGTTGACAGCGTGTAAGACTGCAACCCGGGATCCTTTTCAAAGTCCGTGTAGCCAAAGCTCGGCTCTGTCTGGAGTTGTACTGTCTTCAACTATCAGCGAAACAGCATCAAGCTGGGCTGCAGGAAACACACCGCAGTCTGCTTGGTGGTGGTCGCTGGTGGTTGCTGCAGTCATGGATTACAGGCCCGTACACCCACGGTGACGCATCCATGAAGGGTTCTGTTGTCTCCCGTCCAGCGGCCCATCACACACAGTGCCATCTGCCAGAGAGCGCGTACGTCCCTTCCCTTGATGAACAAGGATCTACAAAGAATAGTGTGTGTGTGTGTGAGAGAGAGAGAGAGAGAGAGAGACTATTTCCCACAGTACCAATGACAAACAGGTTCGGAAGCTTCTGTCTCATCTTGAACAACAAAAACAGATACTACGTCGACTTTCACCGCCACACAAACATACTCCTACCCCTACCCCTCTCCGCTCTCCCTTCCACCCAACCTCAGACCTCTTAAACGAGCATTACCAGCTAATACACAAAGAACATGACCCGTGACATCCTGTTGAAGGAGCATTGTCTTTTAATCGAAAAAGAACATGACATATTGCTTTGCTGTTCAAGGAGCGGTGACTGTCACTACACCTGACCTAGCGTCCTGTTAATCATTGTTAGTAAACTGATCCATCATCACACGCCCTGTTCAGGCAACGGCACACGAGGTGAAGGCAGCGCTACCCCGCGTATCCTTTATCCTGCACGTCCCTCTGCAGCGAAGGTCTGCCTAGTGGAAACTGATCGATCTACACAGAAGATCGGGCCATAGAACTGAGCTATTGCTGTCGGGCCAAGTCCTGTTGTGTAGGCGATAAAAAGCAAAGCACTCGTTTACTCTGTAATTACAGGTCTGTCTGTTCCTGAGTGATGGTAAGACAGGTTAGTCGGAGAGAGTTTTCACGTACTGTTGGTACCGACCCCAAGACTGTGACAGGCCTCCAAATGAGGATCCATGTTCGTTCGATCGTTCGTTTTTCAATTCAACATCTATTCCTTGATAAGGATTTCAGAGTGTGAAAGGAAATGAAGAGTGTGTGTGTGTGTGTGTGTGTGTGTGTGTGTGTGTGTGCGCTCGCGCGGCTGCAGTGGGAAGTGGATGTATGAGTTTGTCCAAGAAGTGTACATGTATGTGGGCGTGCGCGCGCGCGTGTGTGTTTGTGTGTGTGTGTGTGTGTAGGTAAGAGACAGAGACACAGAGAGAGAGTGCGTGAGTGCATGCGTGCGTGCGCGTGTGTGTGTGTGTGTGTGTGTACGCGCGCGCGCGTGTTCCCAACGCCGGCTAGGCCCTTCCCTAAAAAGCAGCCTGAAGCTACTACACGTGACCCTTTTACCGCGGTGTGTTTGCACAAGGAAACGTGGTGAAGGCAACAACACCAAGACAGCGCGATCCGGTTGTGCTCTGGTGATAGGAAGACAGAACCCCCCCCCACCCACACTCCCACCCCACCCCCAGATCATCGGCCTCTAAAAATAGAGCACTTAACCCAAGCCCTCTCGTTTCAAACGCACGGGGTGAAGACCGACGGCATGGCGAAGGCGGATCCAAAATCCATCCTGCCCATACCACAAACCATTTCTGGCCACACTCCAGCCGTCAGACCATCATAAAGAAAAATAAATAAATAAACAAACCGGAACACGTAAATCATCACCACTTGTTTTAAATGCACGCAAGGTCAGCTTCACCCACGTCATAGAGGCCGTTACCGCATGCTACTCTTCCAACACCAACAGCCACTAGCTACGTTACTTGTGTCTGGTCTTCAACACGAATTTTGAAGGGGGGGGGGGGGGAAGAAAAGAGAACAAAACACGACTGGTTGGTGGAAAGGTATGTGAAGAGGAGAGGAAACGCGAACAATCTGAGATACCGTTTTAAACGGAAATGGTGGCACAGTGGTATTCTCTCTCTCTCTCTCTCTCTCTCTCTCTCTCTCTCTCCTCTCTCTCTCTCTCTCTCTCTCTCTCTCTCTCTCTCACACACTCACACTCTCTCTCACACACACACACACACACACACACACACACACACACACACACACCCCGATGTAGTAGTATGATAATCTCTACATGACCGCATGACGGAAGTGACCAGAAGCAAATTCAACTTTCGTTCAGCTACAGTACGAATGGAAAAAAACAAACAAAAACAGTAGAGTTTGACTTTTAAAATAATCAAATTACAACTATTTACGTGACTTTAAAGAATCTCCGTGCTGCACATCTCTTGGAAAAATAGAGTGGGGGGGGGGGGGGGGGGGGGGCATGTCAAAAAGACGGCCTCGTGGCCTTCATTTTCTGAGCTTCCTCAGTCAGCAGAGATTTTCACTACAACCCTTCCAGTGTTTTGAAGCTTTGTCCACGAAAGACCGGTTTCTGTACAGTGAGATGTAGCCATTTCTGGTACAATGTGAGCACTGTTTAAAATTGACCACCACGCTTTGTGAGATATTTGCTAACTATTCTGCAGAACTAAATTCTTTGCAAAAACGTGCTTGAGCTTCAGAAACACTTTTATTTGGTTCACAGAAAAGGGTTCAGCCTGTTGTCTGTCTATTCGTCTTCGTCGTGCGGTCAGACAGGAACCCAAATGGCCTGGATGAATGCTGCAGTCCATCGGAGCTTCGCCACAGGTACAGGTGAGCATATATGGAACAGACCAGGTGTCTGCTGGTTTCGGTGGAGGTGGTGTTCTGCTGTCCCTGGGCCTAACTGGAGACCCAGTCGTGGCGTGCCGCTGTCGCGTCGATGTGGAGGAGCCGGCGGAGTCTGAATCTGGAATGTCCGTTTCTCATGCTGGCAATAACATTCCGTGAACACGGGACACAAGCCGGCCTCCCAGTGGTGGTGGGGGTACAGCTGAAAGTCAACTTTTTCCTGGCTTTTCTTCACTATGACCTTGACCAGTTCGTGTAGTAAGCGCTACATCCAGCCTCTCCCTAATATCTCCTTCCCATTCCCCTCCTCCTTGCTCCCTCCCCCCCCCCTCCCCGGTTCCTCCCTCCCTCTCCCCACGCCTTGCTATGCGAGTGTGTCGGCTTTCTCGGTTGCTCGGACGTAACAATGCGGTCACTGTAAGGTATGATTTTCTGATTGTGTTCAACGGTGAAATGTTCCCGTGATTATCATTAAAAAATTTTGTTTAATTAAGAGCGGCTACCCATTTTTGTCAGGAGAATAAAACGGCTCTCGCTACGCTTTGTGGCTATGCCTCCACTGTCGAGCCTTTGTTGAACAAAGGAGTCGGGGAAACGTGTGTAGCGCACATCTTCAGCGTGAGCGGGAAAGGATAGACTGTATGGCCTTGGTGATTGCCCATTTTTCATCGCATGAAGAGCGCTTCAACTGTCACCCCGACCATTTGAATACTTGGCAGCGCTTCCAGGTACATTATCCTTCAAAACTCCTTCGACATCTTGACGGATATTTGAGTCACCCCCCCCCCCCCCCCCCCCCCCCCCCGATTATATCTCTATTAATTAAGTGCATTCTGGGAACGTGTCATACCACGCTGGTGTGATGTCAGTTTGAATAATTAAGTTGGGCCCATATTGACCTGATCTTGTTTTAAAACACATAGGAATTTCCACGAGAAGACGGGGCTGTTAGTTCGTTTGGCATGCGTTCATTTCGTTTGTCTTTTTTTCAGTCTGACAAATTTTTTTATTCATTTCTTTGATGTATATCTTTTTTTAATCAGTACCTCCCCTAAATCAACTTCCAAAGTGAGACGGCTGCAGGCGGATATCTAAACACATCTTAAATAAATGTTAGCGAACCGCCAAGAGAAACGTGGGACAAACGAGTCACAAGTCTTGTGACTCGTTTGTCCACAATACCAGCCTCCAGCCTTTTTTTCCTGTCACAGCTAAAGACCCACGGTTGATCATGGCGGCTGTGCCTGTAGTTCCTGCTCCCTCAGCTCCTTTGCCTTCTCTTTCTGTCACTGCTTTGGCAGTCATGGGAATGACCATTCTGGCACTTTCAATGGGCGTTCACAGCACGAGGGGCCAAACAGACTTCTATCATTTACTTGGAAAACGGAACCAGTCAGGACGATCCAAAAGGTTGGCGCTCCTGAGTTTATATCCTGACTGCAATAACCACATTGCCCTACCCTACTCTACCATACCCTACTCTACCTACTCTACCCTACCTTACTCTACCCCACACTACCCTACTTTATTCTACCCTACCCTACTCTACCCTACCCTAGTCTAACCTACCCTACTCTAACTAACTACCCTACTCTACCCAACCCTACTCAACACTACCCTTCTCTAACCTAACCTACCCTACCTACTCTACCCTACCCTACCCTACTCTACCCTACCCTACTCTAACTACCCTACTCTACCCTACCCTACCCTTCTCTCTACCCTACCCTACCCTACTCTACCCTACCATACCTACCCTACCCTATCCTACTCTACCCTACCCTACCCTACCCTACATACCCTACTCTAATCTACCCTAATCTACCCTACCTTACTCTAATCTACCCTACCCTACCCTACCATAACCTACTCTAATCTACCCTACTCTACCCTACCTTACTCTACCCTACCCTACTCTACCCTACCATACTCCAACCTACCCCTTCTCTACCCTACCCTTCTCTATACCCTACCCTACTCTACCCTACCCTTCTCTACCCTACCCTACCGTACCCTAATCTACCCTACTCTACCCTACCCTGCTCTACCCTACCCTACCCTAATCTACCCTACCCTACTCTACTCTACCCTACCCT
>JADBJO010009380.1:57500-65000 GCA_016801955.1 Conus betulinus
CAATGATTGGGTCATAGCGACAGCAATGATTGGCCATAGCGATAGCAATGATTGGCCATAGCTATAGCAATGATTGGCCATAGCGATAGCAATGATTGGCCATAACTATAGCGATATGATTGGCCATAGCGATAACAATGATTGGCCACAGCGATAGCAATGATTGGCCATAGCCATAACAATGATTGGCCATAACTATAGCGATGACTGGCCATAGCGATAGTAATGATTGGTCATAGCAATAGCAATGATTGGTCATAGCTCAAGCGATGATTGGCCATAGCCATAACAATGAATGACCATAGCCATAGCAATGATTGGCCATAGCGATAGCAATGATTGGTCATAGCTCTGGCAATGATTGGCCATAGCGATAGCAATGATTGGCCATAGTGATAGCAATGATTGGTCATAGCGATAACAATGATTGGCCATAGCTATAACAATGAATGGCCATAGCCATAGCAATGATTAGCCATAGCCATAGCAATGATTAGTCATAGCGACAGCAATGATTGGTCATAGCCATAGCAATGATTGGCCACAGCCATAGCAGAACCAAATGGCAACTGCCTTTCTGAGGCTAAAAGTGATCGACATTGCTACAATATGATATAATAGAAAAGGCAAAACAGTAGACAACCTGACATCAAGATGGCGCAGTGATAGTTTAATGGGTATCATTTTTGACAAGAATAGCCCACAGGGATATTTTTTTCATCAAGTGTATTGAACACGGTGCACGCAGACACACACACACACACACACACACACGCACACACACACACACACACACACACACACACACACACACACACACAACACACATACAAGCACACACGCACACGCACACACACGCACACACGCACGCATGCACAAGCCCACGCACAAATCTATTTTTGTGTCCAAGTCATGTTAGATACATAAACCTGTTCAGATTGATGGAATACATATTAGAGTTCAAACTGCAGGGATACATATTAGTGTTGAGACTGCAGGGATACATCTTAGTGTTCAGACTGCAGAGATACATCTTAGTGTTCAGACTGCAGAGATACATCTTAGTGTTCAGACTGCAGGGATACATCTTAGTGTTCAGACTGCAGGGATACATCTTAGTGTTCAGACTGCAGGGATACATCTTAGTGTTCAGACTGCAGGGATACATGTTAGTGTTCAGACTGCAGAGATACATCTTAGTGTTCATACTGCAGGGATACATCTTAGTGTTCAGACTGCAGGGATACATATTAGTGTTCAGACTGCAGAGATACATCTTAGTGTTGAGACTGCAGGGATACATCTTAGTGTTCAGACTGCAGAGATACATCTTAGTGTTCAGACTGCAGAGATACATCTTAGTGTTCAGACTGCAGGGATACATCTTAGTTGTTCAGACTGCAGAGATACATCTCAGTGTTCAGACTGCAGAGATACATCTTAGTGTTCATACTGCAAAGATACATATTAGTGTGCAGACTGCAGAGATACATGTTAGTGTGTTCAGACTGCAGGGATACATCTCAGTGTTCAGACTGCAGAGATACATGTTAGTGTTCAGACTGCAGAGATACATAGTGTGCAGACTGCAGAGATACATCTCAGTGTTCAGACTGCAGAGATACATCTTAGTGTTCAGACTGCAGAGATACATCTTAGTGTTCAGACTGCAGAGATACATCTTAGTGTTGAGACTGCAGGGATACATCTCAGTGTTCAGACTGCAGAGATACATGTTAGAGTTCAGACTGCAGAGATACATAGTGTGCAGACTGCAGAGAGATACATGTTAGAGTTCAGACTGCAGGGATACATCTTAGTGTTGAGACTGCAGAGATACATCTTAGTGTTGAGACTGCAGAGATACATGTTAGTGTTGAGACTGCAGAGATACATCTTAGTGTTCAGACTGCAGAGATACATCTTAGTGTTGAGACTGCAGGGATACATCTTAGTGTTCAGACTGCAGAGACACATCTTAGTGTTGAGACTGCAGAGATACATCTTAGTGTTCAGACTGCAGAGATACATCTTAGTGTTCAGACTGCAGAGATACATGTTAGAGTTCAGACTGCAGAGATACATCTTAGTGTTCAGACTGCAGAGATACATGTTAGAGTTGAGACTGCAGGGATACATATTAGTGTTCAGACTGCAGGGATACATCTTAGTGTTGAGACTGCAGGGATACATGTTAGTGTTCAGACTGCAGGGATACATGTTAGTGTTCAGACTGCAGGGATACATGTTAGTGTTCAGACTGTAGAGATACATCTCAGTGTTCAGACTGCAGGGATACATCTCAGTGTTCATACTGCAGGGATACATCTTAGTGTTCAGACTGCAGGGATACATGTTAGTGTTGAGACTGCAGGGATACATGTTAGTGTTCATACTGCAGAGTACATATGTGTGTGTGTATGTGGGGAGAACAGAGATGTGGGAAGAACAGAGATGTGGGAAGAACAGAGATGTGGGAAGAACAGAGATGTGGGAAGAACAGAGATGACGGATTTGATAGCGATTTCAGTCGTGCTGTATGCGACAGAATGTTTGCTGTATGACGACGACTACATTTATTGCACTAACAGGACCTTACTTGGAACGGTACAACGCCTTGCCATTTTGGCCTTTTCCACTTTGCTTGAAGAGACATTTCTGAGAGCTTTTATCGTTCTCGTTATTTCTTCATCGTTCGTTGTCTTCTCTCCCTCTCAGTATCTATGATGCTGTGTGTATGGTGCGTGCGACAGTAGACATTTCTGCCAGCTTTTATTCTCGCTATTTCTTCATCATTCCATCTCTTCCCTCAGTATCTATGATGCTATGCGTGTGGTGCGTGGGACAGTTGACATTTCCGCCAGCTTTTTTGATTTTCGCTCTCTGTCTTCATTGTTCCATTCCTCCCCCCCCCCCAGCCCTCAAGCCCTCAAGATCTGATGCTCTGTGTATGGTGCGTGGGACGGCTCACCCAGCCAAGAGCGGGGAGGAAACGATTGGGTGCGCCTGAAAGGGGCTGGTCTCGATCACTACACCCCTGACGCGGGCTATTGGAGCGCACCTGCTCACCCCAATTGGGCCGCCTTCTTGCCGTCGCCCTCTCCCCCATTCAGCGGCATTGTAGTCACCTTCTCCGACAGAGAATGGGAACCACCCTGCCTCTGACTCAACGCTAGTGCATTTTCAAAAAGTGTTAAACCCAAACAGGGGAAACTCCCTGCCCCAGATTCAACGGCTATGTCAGTCACCGGCATTTGCATGGACTGGGGAACACCCTGTCTGTGACTTCTCGGCATGCCTTTCATCTGCGTTTTCAATAGAGCGGTGAACTCCCTGTCCGTGGTCTGATTGTGGAAGGAATTCGCCTACACGGGCACTGACTGGGAAGTGCGCATGCCGCTCGACACTGAGGTAGTCGGCTAGTTTCTCCTGGAACATGCTCTTTCCCCCCCCGCCCCCACACTCTCTCTCTCCCTCCCTCCCTCGCCCTCCTCTCTCTCCCTCCCTCGCCTCTCTCTCTCCTCTCTCTCTCTCTCTCTCTCTGTCTAAACATAAAACCTACTTCCGTTAAAANTGATTCGCAAAGTCTTCTGTGAACCATAGTTTGAATAAATCGTCTAAACATAAAACCTATTCCGTTAAAATCGCTCATCCCCACTCCCACTCTGTCTACCATCCCTTTTCTCCTCCCCCTACCTACCATTCTCTCTTCCCCACCCTCCTCTGACCCTCTCTCTCTCTGTAGTTTTGTTTGTTTTTTTGTAAGTTTCCTTCTGTTTTACCATCCCCCATCGCATTAGTGCTTTTATGAATAGTTTGCTTATCAGTGTAGAATTAGATGACCATGTTGCTATGTTGAATTGTCAGTATGAATGATATGATATGTGCTGAAATAATGTATGCATGACAAGGACAGATTGTAAGACTGGACTTTGGCCTAAAATCTCCATCCTTGTGTATTTAAGATCAATCAATCTATCCATCAATCTGCCTGTCTACCTGTGTGTCTGTCTGTTTGTATACCAGCTTATCTATTTAAATGCCAGTCTCTCTCTCTCTCTCTCTCTCTCTCTCTCTCTCTCTCTCTCTCTCTCTCTCTCTCTCTCTCTCTGTCTGTTGCCTCTGTCTGTCTGTCTCTCTGTCTGTCTGTCTGCATACCAGCCTATCTATTTATATGCCAGCCTATCTCTCCCTCTCTCTCTGCCTCTCTGTCTGTCTGTCTGTCTGTCTGTCTGTCTGTCTCTCTCTCTCTCTCTCTCTCTCTCTCTCTCTCTCTCTCTCTCTCTCTCTCTGTTCAGACCCTTACTCACTCTGTCTCTTTCTGTCTTTCCATGTCTGTTTCCTTGTTTGTGTACTAGACTATCTGTTCAGATGACAGCCTGTCTGTCTGTTAGCCTCTCTGTGTGTCTGTCTGTGTGTCTGTGTGTCTGTCTGTCTCTCTCTCTCTCTCTCTCTCTCTCTCTCTCTCTCTCTCTCTCTCTCTCTCTCTCTCTCGTCTTAATGTATCTCTCCTGCGAAGGGACTTTACAGACAGAATTCCTGTACGTGGCATTATCATGAACCTGTCAGCCTATGATATCAAAGCAATATTCTCTCTCTCTCTCTCTCTCTCTCTCTCTCTCTCTCTCTCTCTCTCTCTCTCTCTCTCTCTCTCTCTCTTCGTTTTTCGTCTTCTCCATTTTCCCAAAGCACGTGAAGAAGAAACAAAGTCAAATGAAATGACGGCTGGTTTACGGTCTCTACAGCTGCTTTGAATCTTTTAAAAAATGTCAAGGCCATTCTCCTCACTTTCTTTCTCCCCTCCCCCCCTCTCTCTCTCTCTCTCTCTCTCTCTCTCTCTCTCTCTCCTCCTTTTTCCTGTTTATCTGTTTTACTCTCTCACAACATCATCATCACTATCACTATGGCATTCATCCTATTTGTGTCACGTGGACAACAGACTGCTCAACAGCGAAACCACGCACTCCTACAGATTGCACAGCGTAACGAACTCGTTGCACTGATTGAAAAGACGCCATGAATCATCCACCAAGCCCCCATCCAGATGTTCAACTGGAGAGTTGAACGAGGTGAACGTTCCCCCATGAAGAGGAATCATGTAAACCAACATCGGCTGAATGAACCACCACCACAGTTGTAAACCGGGGACAAATCATGTGAGGCATAATTCACATGTTTACAGTGCAAAATTAGAAACAGCGGATATGACATGTAAAAAACACACAAAACAACACACAACAACAACAACAACAACAACAACAAACAACAACATAAAAAACACACATGCATTCCTTTTCTCTCTCTCTCTCTCTCTCTCTCTCTCTCTCTCTCTCTCTCTCTCTCTCTCTCTCTCTCTCTCTCTCTCTCTCTCGCGGTATAGCCCTAACAAGTGTTTTAAGCAAAGTTTATACTCATATACTGAATAAAAAAGACTTACTATATGGGCAGAACAAGAACAAAAGATAGTTGAAGAACAAGCGGGTTTTAGGGCGGGATATAGTACTATAGATCACATTTTCACATTATATGCAATTGTCAGTAAGTTTTTAGCAAAACATACTAAACTCTATGTTGCCTTGTAGACTTTAAAAAAGCTTTTGATTCTGTAAATAGAAACATTTTGTGGGGGGTTTTAAGAAAGAATGGGATTAAAGATAAACTTTATAATGTTTTAAGAGGTATCTATGACAATGTGATGATTTGTGTGCGTGACAAATGTTGTTACACTGATTAATTTGATTGTCCCAGAGGGGTGAAACAAGGATGCTTACTAAGCCCTCAGTTATTTTCATTGTTTATAAATGAATTAGCTATTGATCTGTCTAGAGCAGGAAAGCATGGTATCCAGCTTATCCCTGGTGCTGCAGAATATTTTTGTTGTTATTTGCTGACGATGTTGTTTTTATTGTCTGATTCAGTGGTTGGGCTGCAGAATCAGCTCAACTGCCTAAAAAGAGAAGCAGATCGATTGTGTTTAACGGTTAACCTTGAAAAAACGAATGTAATGGTGTTTAGAAAGGGTGGTCACTTAGCAAGTCATGAAAGATGGGTTTATGGGAATGAAAATGTCAACGTAACTAACTCATATAAATATCTGGGAATGATCTTCACAACAAACTGAGTATTACTGTTGCTTTGTCTGAGACTTGTAGGAAAGATAGAAAAGGTGTTATGGAAATCTTAAAAAACTCTGAAAAGATTAAGAACAACCGACCCAAGTCTATTTTGGAAATTGTTCGATTCACAAATTGAACCCATCTTGACATATGCTGCAGAGGTAAGGGGCTTGGAGGACGAACGTAAACAAATTGAAACAGTGCATACTTATGCCATTAAAAGATTTCTGAATGTTCCCCTCCATGCTTCTAATAAGCAAGTATATGGAGAAACTGGGCGATATCCATTATCTATTAGAACATCCGTAAAATGTGTCAGGTACTGGCTTAGACTTCTCAAATTACCCATGTCCAGACTATGTAGACAAGCATACGAAATGTCTCTATTGCAGCACCAATCTGGCCATTTCAACTGGGTATCTAATGTACACAAACTTTTGTCAGAGAATGGGTTTGGTATTGTATGGCTGTGCCAAGGCATTGGATGCCAGGCTAGTTTTATTAGTGAATTTAAGGACAAATTAATTTCAAATAATATGCAAATTTGGCACTCCGAAATAGAGAGTAATGATAAGTATAGATGGTACATTCATTTAAAGATTTATTCCAAACAGAAAAGTATTTATCATGTGTTACAAATAATTGGCATAGAAAAAATCTCGCTACCTTTCGTTTAAGAGTCGGTGGTTTAAAAAATCACAAAAGGTGGTATATGAATTTTGCAAATATTCAGGAAGATGCCATTTGTCCATCATGTGAAAATGGACTGGAAGATGAAGTTCACTTCCTCTTTCAGTGCACTGCTTATGAAGATAAGCGGAAAAAAAAAAACTGTTCCACACTGAAATCGTTCTCTGGCGCTCCCAGCCAAAATGCGGTAGTCAACGTCCTTTCTGACAACAATGAAAATAATTTAAAAGAATTAGCGAGGTTCATTGCTCTCTCAATGCAAATAAGAAAAAAGAAAATGGAAAATGATCAAATAATTCACCAGTAACGATTGATTATGAAGTTACAAAATGACCCTAACTAACTTATATATGTTTTGTGCATGTTTTCAGCTGGGGAGGGAAGGGAGGAGGGGAGGGAGGGAGGGGTGGATGGATGATGAGAGAGAGGAGGCGTGTGACGGGTGGGGATGTTAGGTAGGTGGAGTGGGGAGGATGCATGTACGTGAGAGTTTGTGCATCTTGCACGCCGTGTGCGAATGTGTTTGTGTAAATGCCTGGTATGTTCAGTTTCATTTGAGTGTGTGTTTACCCTTACCCCCATGTCCGAAAAGGCTGTAATGCTATCTGGACAATAAACGCGTTTGTTGTCTTGTCTTGTCTTGTCTTGTCTTGTCTCTCTCTCTCTCTCTCTCTCTCTCTCTCTCTCTCTCTCT
>JADBJO010009380.1:73748-84363 GCA_016801955.1 Conus betulinus
AAAGATGTGCTTTCGATAGATGTTCCGAAAGTGTTCTTGGGGCGTAGACAATGATTCAGACGAGCCGCGTTAGTTCTGTTGCACTGTTGGAAGACATTCTTCCAGTCAAACAACTGTTTCCATTTTTTTTTTAATTTTTTTTTTTTTACTCCCAGTTCTTATAGAACAGGAGTACTTTACAATGGGGAAGAAAAGAAATGCTGTCTGTGTGTCTGTGTGTCTGTCTGTCTGTCTGTGTGTCCGTCCATGGTCAAAATGTGTTCCACTCACTCCAGACAAAACTTCTGGGCCGATCTTTCTGAAAATGTGTAGGTATGTTCATTATGGGTCACGGATGATGCACGATGTTTTTCTTTTACCAGAATAGCCTTTACTAACGGCTATAAATCATAATTTTAAAAAAAAAATCAAGTCCTGCAAGGGAAATAACTACCGCACTGTCGAGTTTTTTCTTCCACTAACTGTAAATTGTCTCCCCTGTCTGTCATTGTACCGGGAGTACGTTTATATGCTTTGCATCTTGTTTAACCTCGCTTTACTCTCTCTTCAATATATGCGTATAACAGAGAAAATGAGGCACACACGAAGGTATCGTTTTCATGTAAAACCTTTAAGTTTGACCTGTGAAAGGTCTGCGTTAGACATGTCCCCACTGGATGTAAGGCACCTAACCTTCACTAGAGCGGCAGATGCGCCATGAGTGTGGCAGAAGGTCTTGTATGTACCTCGTTGTGATGAATCTATCTGAACGCATGTTCGAAGTACTTGATGTTAATTTCCATAGTGACTGTAATATAATATTCTATTTTCGATATATTGGGCGGTCGGAACACACAGAATATGGACTGTGGGTATCTCTATCGACGCCAAGAGCACAGACACAATCAGCTGTGTCTCAGGATGAGTCCGATTCAGCGGACGAAAGGCCTCGGAGCAGGCGATACATATAGATCTGCCTTCGAGAGAGATTGCGATGTTTTGCTCATGCAGCTTGAGAAGGGTTTTCATATTATATATATACATTTATATTATATCATATATATATATATATATTTTTCCTCTCATATCAATCTTTGCAAATGTGTTGTGTGTGTGTGTGTGAATGTTATGTGGTGTTGTGTGTGTCCCCCACTACTGAATTGTCTCATTCTCTCTCTCTCTCTCTCTCTCTCTCTCTCCTCTCTCTCTCTCTCTCTCTCTCTCTGTATGTAATGTATATATTGCTCGTTAAGTCGGAAGTCAATGTACATAAAGGTGCTATCTTTCAACCCCCTCTCTGCAATAGCACTGATTTTGAACGAACTGATGAACATTATGAAACGCTGGATGAACACTGCCGCTAGTGAGAGACCCCAACCCGCACAGATCTTTTAAAAAAAGGAATAATGAAACATTCAAACAGTAACTGAAGTTGAAAAAAAAAAAAATCACGGTTTCACATTTTTTTTTTAAGTATCGCTCTAAGTTCTGCTTCCCCTTCACCTTTCCTTTAAGATTACTACGTCGAAAGAAGTATAGATTGTCCCGGCAAGCCGCAGGGCAGGTACGTGAAAACATGTGCATGAATTTGACGTGTCACCGCTTTGCAGCTAAACTAAACGGCGAAAGTTAAAGAAAAAACAGAACAACACAAAGAAAAAAAAAGTTTTTTACAGCTAAAAGTAGCGCGGTATGTTATTAGCAGGAGTGAGGGTTTTTTTTTTTAGGGTTGCGGGAAAGATGACTGGAAAGTTCGAAACGATAGTTATGACTTGGACAAGAAACTAATTGGCTTTACTTCGAGGCAGAAAGAAAAGTTAACCCCGATTGCTGTAGTTTGGGGGGGAGGGGGGGGGGGGGGGGAGAGAAAAAGAAACGTAGTTGGTATCATATTTATCAAGAAAGTGCCATCGTGTGGAGACTGGTCCCATTATACATTTTCCCCACATATCTGCTAATATTCTGGACCACACTGCGCGCTATGGGCAGCTGATGGATCAATGAATCGGTGAGTGAATTGAGAGGACTTGAGAAGATGATCTCATGGATGTAACTTGACGTTGATGTCTGACCTGCGCATTAGTCCAGTGTGCTGGTCAGAGCTTGGATACCTGACATTGCACTACGGTCACGAAGCAGCGGATGTGGTGTACCGTAAGTAGATTGAGACCGCACTCTGTGTTAACCTCCTCGATGAACATGAAACTTGTCTGCGCCATTATATTAACAGTGTGTGTGTGTGTGTGTGTGTGTGTGTGTGTGTGTGTGTGTGTGTGTGTGTGTGTGTGTGTGTGTGTGTGTGTGTGTGTGTGTGTGTGGGTGTTTTGGGACAAGAAGTTTCAGAAAACGACATCGTGATTATCAAACGGTTACAACAACAGCAAAAACAAGAACGAAAATGATGATGATGATGATGATGGTGATGGTGATGATGATGATGATGATAATGATGATGATGGCATGATGACTGTAGTGAAAATCACAATGGTAGTGATGAAGAGTATACTAACTCGGATGATAACGCTAGGGAGGTAGTTTACTCTAAACAAAATGTAGTCAACTCTACATCAAGGCAGTTAACTCTAACCGACGCCACTGTCGATTCACACTCAGTGGCATTGTCCCGTCGCTTATCTCGACACACAGACAATGTGAATATTTCCGGTGCATGGGAATAAAAAAATAACGATCGGACATAATTGGAAAGGATTTCCCTTTGGACCTCTCCTCCCTCCAGACAACGTTCATCGTGTTTGCATTGAATATGATGTGGATTCAAATAAGAAAACAATTGAATCAGCAGCTTACTGTCTAAGCTCAGCCTTTGTTTTTGTTTGTTTGTTTGTTTGTTTCATCTCAGCCTTTGTCAGTTCCGACGTTGATAAAGTTTACATATATTCGGGCTAATCACTGGCTGTATTCTGTACACTTCCATCCGACTGGCTGGAGGAACGTTCGGAATTCATGTGTTGATATACAGGAGTGGTTTAAAAAAATCGGTTCATGTCTCTGGTTCCCATGAGGGTTGTATTGTAATAACGTTACGCAAGCACGATATATTATGGGTCTCTGAGTGCGGAAATTTCAGGATGCATGCACACTGAACGCGTAGGAAATTTCCCCCTGCCTCCCCCCCCCCCCCACACCCCACCTTTTTTGTTTGTATTCCTTGTTAATTACTCCCTCAACCCCCCCTTGTGTTTTATTTCAGGGGGAAGAGGTTGTCGTTTTGCTACTTGTTTGTCATTCTTGTTTGTCATGTGTTGTTTTAACCGTCTCACGTTGATAAATGTCACCAATGTCAGAGGTGGGGGTGTCTTTGAGAATGGTTTCAAGATCTGCAATAGAAAAAAAAAATTCAACGTGTCTCCGTCGCCCCCCCCCCCCCCCCCCCCCCCCCGCCACCCCCCCCTGCCCCCCCCCTCCTCCCCCCCCCCTGTTTTTACGTTTCATAATCTACACGTGCGTATTTCTCGTTCATTTTATGTCATCGATCCCGAAGACAGTTTGCGACCGAAACGTCGACAGTCTCGACAGTTATTTTATTTTTTTTTTTTTGTCTTTTTTCAAGTTGGCAATCTTCGGAACATCCTCAAAAATAGTTCTTAGTTATGAGAGAAAATGAAGAAGAAAGAAGAGAAGAAAGAAGAGAAGAAGAAAATTACCAGTCACGAATCATTTTAGGGGTTGGGTGTGTATTGGAGCCATACTCGATTGACTGATTCTTTACCCCAAAATAATTCCTTGGGGGGAGGATGGGGGAGCGGGAAGTCCGGGAGCGAGAGAGAGAGAGAGAGAGGGGGGGGGGGGAAGGCGCAAATTTGTTGTTTGCGACAACATTCCCCCCCCTGCAGACACGGTTCTTCTTTTGCTGGCCTCTACCGAGTCAGCTGGGGGGGGTGTGGGGGGGGGGGGGGGGATGCGGGGGTCATTACTACAGCCTTCGTTCCACACTCCATGCACGTCCTGCAGCAGTCTGGCGAGGTTCCCGCAGGCTGCCTATCCTTCTTTTCGCACACCCCCACCCCACCCCCACCCCGCACGCCCTCCGGCCCCGCCCCCCCCCCCCCCCCCCCCCCCCCACCAAACTCCTCCTACTGTGTGGGTTCCATCCTGCTTCCAGTGCATGCTTCTGGTTTCTGGCAGGAGGTTCTTCCTGAGGTACCGCCAATCTCCCCCACCCTCCCCCCCAACCCCCACCCCTTCTGCCCTCTAGTTCCTTTTACTAGCCGCACAGAGGACACTATAACATCTGCTGAAAAAAAAACAAAAAAAAAACACATAACAACAACATATACAAACAACATTCGAACAGAGGTAAAAAGAAAAAACAAAACCTCTGACGAAAGAAAGAAAGAATGAATGCAAAGAAAAAAAAAGAAAGGAAAGAGAAGAAAGAAGAAATTTTGAAAAGAAAAGAATGAAATAAAGAGAAAGAAAGAAGAAAAAGAAGAAAGAGAAACACAAAGAATACAAAGGAAGCAGAAAGAAAGAAGAAAACAGAACGAAAGAAAAAGGGAATAAAGAAAGAAAAGAAAGCGAAGTAAGAAAGGAAAGAAGAAACAAAGAAAGATTGACACTCAACATCATAGTGAAGAGCGTAAGACAAAATTATGAGGAGAAAAAAAAAAAAAAAAAAGTCTCACCAGAACGACGCTCCCTTTACATTCGACAAGAGGCAGAACCTCCAGAAGATATCGGATAGATTTCAATACAAAACCAAAACCCAACAAAAAGGACAAGGGACCGCCCAAAACAGCGAGAGACGGCTCACCCTCAAAAGGGTCAGCTGCCGCTCATCCGGCAGGCTGGGGACGCAGGCAGGGGGGAGTAAGAGCGCTTCTACTTCACTGCCCCATGGGAGGCGGGGGGGGGGGGGGTAGAGGGACAGATCACCTATGAAACAGATCCTGACCCCACCTCCCACCCCTGGTTCCGATAGAGAGAGAGGGAGAGAGAGAGAGAGAGGGGGGGCGTGGTATGGAGGGTGGGTGAGTGAAAGAGTGTAGGGGGATTGGCTGGTGGGGGAAAAATGTTCCAGGGCGGCATCCTGCATGAATATGACTAACTCTCTGGCACTGTGTTTGGGTGTATCATCACCTCACCATCACCGTCAATCATCATAATCATCCATTATTATTATTTTGTATCATAATGATGCTGATGACGGATGCTATGCTGATGATGGATGATTATGTTATGTTGTTGTTATAAATAATGCTTATTATTAGTATGATGATGATGATGATGATGATGATGATGATGAGATGATCGTTATTTTGTTGTTGTTAAATAAGCATTATTATTAGTATGATGATGATGATGATGATATGATGAGAATGATGATCATCATCATCCATCATCATCAGCATCATCATCTTTATTAGGATTCCCCTCTCTGGGGCAATACTATTGTTATTGTAAAAAAAAAAAATTTCTTTTGTCTTCTCTTTCTGTTTCTTATACCTTTTTTTCATCCACGTCGGTGCTGAAATTTTCAGAAAGTTGCAGATCTTTGTGGGCATGTGCAATGGCAATTTTTAAATGAACATGGACCGTTTTTTTGGCCGAGATATGGCCAAAAACGGCCAAAAACCGTCCCAAATTTGAAACTTGAATAACTCAGAAAACGGTTGGACAGATTCGCATGATATTCAGAAACACTTATGGTAACACGATATATTTGCACATGTACCTTATAATAACGAATCGGAAGTGCAAACCGGAAGTGTCTGACAGTGTCATCTGGTCAATTTCCTTTGTTTCACGGAATACAAAAAACTAGGAATGAGCGTCGCAAAACGAATCTAAGCAAAATGGTTCTGTAGCTATGGCCCAGTGCAGAAAGGAGTTTGGTATGATATATCTAAAGGGGTTGGCAGTTATTTAAATTTATGCAAATTTAGGTACGCTCTAAAAGGCGAAATTTGAATATTTAATAGCTCAAAGACTAACAAAGTAACAGAAACCAAATTTTGGGCTGCTTATGCAGTTGATATGCTAATTAAAAAAATCTATGTTGCAAACACTTTGACAGTTAAAAACCGTTAAAAAACCGTTATTTTTCATTTTTGAAGCTATCTCAACCAAAATTGGTGGATGTATGTAATTTGATATGCTGATAAGAGTATCTATGTTACAAAACACTTCGACAGAAAAAACCCGGGTTAAAAACCGTTATTTTTCAAATATGCATCAATCTTAACAAAACTTGCTGATTCGATGTTACTTGGAGCGCTGAACATGAATATTTAAGTTTACGAGAGCAATTTTGATATCCGACATCTAAAAACCGTTAAAAACCGTTATTTTGCAAATAAGAATCAATTGTGACCAAAAATTGGTGGCTAGATGTAAACTTTGAGCGCTGAACATGAAAAAACATTAGTTCCATACAGTAAATTTCACATTTGACAGTAAAAAAACCGTTATTTTGGTAAATATGCATCAACGTTTACCAGTAATGGTGGATAGATGTAATTTTCAACGGTGAACATAGATAGGCAAGTTTCATAAAGTGATTTGAAGGGGAATTCTGATGTTTGCTCCAAGGCAAACATAAGGCCTCTCTGGGGGAATACTATTGTTATTGTAAATTTTTTCTTTTTTTTTTTTTTTTTTTTTTTTTTTTTCTCTTCTCTTACCCTTTTTTCATCCAACCGTGGTTGAAATTTTCGGGAAAGTTGCGGGAACTTTGTGGGCATGTAAAAAAGCATTTCTTTTTTTTAATGAATTGGCCGTTTTTTTGGCCGAGATATGGCCAAAAACGGCCAAAAACGGCAAAATTTGAAACTTGAATAACTTGTTGTGTGTGTGTGTGTGTGTGTGTGTGTGTGTGTGTGTGTGTGTGAGGTAGAATCCTCCCCATTTTGCTCTAGGCAAACATAAGCCTTATTATTTTTATTATTATTATTATATTATTATTATATTATTATATTATTATTTTATTATTATTCTCATAATGATTGTTGTTGCTGTTATAATCATCATCATTATTATTGTCATCATCATCATCATCATCATTATTATTATTATTATTATTATTATTATTATTATTATCATGGTTGTTTGTTGTTGTTTACTATGTATTATCATCATTGCACGCGTTATTATTTTCTTTATGATTTTAGCTCCAGAACAAAACAAAACTGATGTGATTAATGGTGGACACCAGCATGACCACTACTGAGGCGACACAACAAAACACAATCAGCATCAGCATGTTTCAACAACACCACAACGCTTTTCATCGACAACAACCACGAAGAAAATATTATAATGATTTCTGATGTGGATATAGAAAGACATCTAGCAAGACGTAAACTGATTTCAGTCAAATGCGTTGTCGTCCCTCCTCGGTTAGTGTCGTTGGTGTGGGTGTGTGTGGGGGTGTGTGAAGGAGAAGAGAAGTGGAGTTGATTAAGAAGATTCTTGTCTGGGTAGTGGTAAAATGGGGAATGAAATGAAATAAAATAGTGAGAAAAAGAGAAAAGGTCTCTGTAAAAAAAAAGTCTTCTTCTCCTTCGTCAAAAAAAGAAAAAAAAAAATGGTAAATAAAAGAGGGGTGGAAATTTAAAGAAGAGAGGTGGGGAAGGTGAGAAAGATAGGGAAAAAAGAATGGAGGGGGAGATGGGATTTCTTCTTCTTCTTCTTCCTTTTCCTTCTTCTTTCTCTCTTTCTTTTTTCTTCGTTACGGTTCTTCTTCTTTGTCTTTCTTTCTTTCTAATTGGGTTGATGAAAAGCTTTCTCATTCTCTTTTTTCTTCCTTTCAGAATTTCTTTTCCTTCTTTAATTCTTCTTTCTTTTTCTCTTCTTTCTTCTCTCTTCTTTTCTTCTTTTCTCTCCTTCTGTGGCTTTCTTTCATTTCTTCCCTTCTAGTTCGTTCTGGTCCTTCCTTTCTTCTTCCTAGTTTCTTGTGATTCTCTTTCTTACTTGTTTTGCTTTCTTTCTTCTTCTTCTTTATATCCTGCTCTTCAACGCCTTCTTTCTTTTTTCCTTTTTCTTTCATTCTCTTCCCCTTCTTTCTTCGCTTTGCTTCTCGTTCTCTCTTCTTGGCTTCTTTTTATCTTCTTTTTTCTTTCTCTTTCCCTTCTCTTTCTCTCCTTTTCTCCTTTCTTTTTTCTTCTCTTGTTCTTCCTTCTGTTCCCTGCTTTTCTTTCTTTCTCCTTCTTTCTTTCTATTTCTCCCGTCTTTTTCCCTTCTTTTTCTACTTCGTCGTCGTTCTATCACTTCTTACTCTTCTCTGCGTTCTCTTTCTCCTTTTTCCTTTCTTCCTTTCGCTCTTCTTTTCTTTCTTTTCTTCTCCTTCTCTTCTTTTGTTCTTTTTCTTGTTTTCTTTTTTTTTTTTTTTTTTTTCTTCTTCTTCTTTTTCTCTTTTTCTTTTCTTCTTTCTTCCTTTCTCTTTCTCTTCTCTTCTCCGCTTCTTCCTTCTTTTCTTCTTTCTTCTTCTTTCTTTCTCTTTCCCTTCTTCTTCTTCTCTTTCTCTTTTCTTTCGCCTTCTCTTTCTTCTCTTCTCTTTCTTCTTTCCCTCTTCTCTTCCTTCTTTCCTTCCTTCCCGTTGCAATGTGTTCAGATTAAGTGCGTTTTTCACGGCACAGACATTAGGGACGGTTAACCGTATTAAGCAATTCCTATTTGTCAGTGTTTATTTTAGTACTTGCCGAATACCGCCCCCCAACAGTGCCACCTCGATGGGGCCGATATTCTTTGACGTTGTGATGGCAGTAGTTCTGGAATTTTTCTTGTCCTCACAGTGGGTGTGTGCTTGTCTAAGTGCGTGCGTTAGGTGAGTGCAACGCGGCGCCGCGCGCGTTTTGCGCGCGCGCGCAGCGCGCGTTTTGTGTGGTGTGTGTGTTTGTGTGTGTGTGTGTGTGTGTGTGTTGTGCGCGCGCGTGCCCCCGTGCGTGCTTGAGTGCCCTGTGTGTGTTGTGTGTGTTGTTTGTGTTGTGTGTGTGTGTGCGCGGCGCTCGCGCGAGCTGTCTGATCATAACTGCGGGAGGTGATTTGACGCAATTTAATGAATGGAAGAGTGGAGAGGACAGCGAGCAAAGGGAAGTGAACTAGCAAGATGTGTGGTCAATGTCTAGCCTTTCATACCAGGGCGATTGCCCACGGTCCCGTGAACGCCATCGCTCACTGTAGCCTCCTCATTCAGCTGGACCAGTTTTGTCGCGTGGATAGGAAATGGCGCGTGCCCATTTCCTTCCCAACAGAGCGCATCTTGACTGTAATCTGGTTCTTTTATCGATTGATTTATTTTGTTGCGTTCAAAGAGAAGGAATCCGCGTCTTGGAAGACTGTAATCGGAATAAAGCTATGTAATATATTGCAATTAGTGAATTAATGAGTACATGTATACACAATAGATAAACAATATCATCAATCAATAAGAAAGACCCAAATACATACACGATGAAATAAATAATGCACACAGACATATGTAGGAGATAAACGCTTCAACTTTGATTGATTGAAATACGGTCATGAACGATTGATTGGTTGGTTGGTTAATTTGATACAACTAGCAATGTAGACCGGCAATCGTGATGATCACATTGGATTGATTGATTGATTTGCTGATGTTTTGATATTCATTTATCACTGAATTATTAACTGCTTATCCATTCATTCTTCATTCTCATATCTAATTCATTTGTTCATCCATTATTATTTGATCCTCTTTGTTAACAACAAAGAAAACCAAAAGATCCAGAGCCTGTCCAGCCTAATTTGGAGGAAATTAAATGGCTAACTGCCCCCAACCTTTCCACATCAAGGTAGGGCATTTACATACGCGCGCCAGCAAGAACACATACACACACCACACACAACACACACACACACACACATCACACACACATCCACCACACACCAGCACACACATATGCAAACGCACACACACACACACAACACACATACACACACACACACACACATTACACACACACCATCAACACACACACACATGCGCCGCGCTCCGCGCACACACGCACACATACACACACACACGCACACACCACGCACACACACACACCACAAACGCCGCACGCGCGCGCGCGCGCGCCCCGCGCGCGGTAATCGAAATCTGCTGGCGTTGAAAGCAAGTTTCAAATGTTTTCGTCACTACGTCAGAGATGATCACTGAAAAGCCAGTTTCAGCCTTTTTACAAACAATGCCACACTTTTATTTTAATATACGCAAACATGCCAGAATTGACGCCTCTTTTAAATAAAAGCCCAAACACTCTAAAAACTTTGTTGTTTTCGGGTACGGCGTCTACAACATCCGATCAAGCCCCTTAATTCCACGAAAGGAATCCTCTCCTTTATCTCCACACACACTGAACAAAAAAATATGCTTCAAAATTACTAGCACGAACTTGCCTTTTTTTTTTTTTTATTTTCTAGATATTGCGCACACCTATACCGAACGGCCTTGTATTTCTTTGGCGTGAACATCATGAGGTTAATGTTACGTCGAAACTTTTTTAATACACTATTAAGTTGTTATTAAGCTTGTTGATTGATGGCTGGTATAGGTTTAAAAATGAAGCATCAGAGGAATGTCTGCTTTCGCAAGTACCAAAGAGAAGATTGTTTATATACGTCACTTAATTCATCATCCCGTTCAGATCTA
>JADBJO010009381.1:0-2500 GCA_016801955.1 Conus betulinus
GGTTGGAGAATGGTATATTTTTTGTCGATTGTCTAAAATTGATTTCCTCCATTTTGAAATTCATCAGGCCACAGTGCTCAACGTGAGGAGCTATTATCAAAAATACTGCTAAAAACGCAATAGCAACCACCCACCATCTATACTAAAAACCATACCCAATGGCATAAACAAGAGATTATCTAATCTGTCACATAATGAAAGAGTATTCAACAATGCAGCAGCAGAATACCAAGAGGCCTTGCAAAAAAGTGGTTACAGCTACAAACTACAATACAACCCAGATAACAACATGATCAAAAACAAAAAAAAAAGCAGGAAAAGGAAAATCACATGGTACAACCCTCCATATGATGGACGAGTAAAAACAAACGTAGGAAAAGAATTTTTCAAAATTTTGACAGCATCCTTCCCAAAAGAACACAAATTGTCCAAAATATTCAACAAGAACACCATCAAACTATCATATTCATGCATGCCCAACCTTAAAAATATAATTGATTCATCCAACAAAATGAAAAGCAACACAGCAAAGAAGGGTGAAGAAAGGAAATCCTGCAATTGTGCTAAAAAAGAACAGTGTCCCCTTAAGCAACAAATGCCTCTATAACAACATTGTATACCAAGCCACTGTGACATCAGAAAATGAAAAAAAAACATACATAGGGATCACTGAAAATCACTTCAAAACCAGATACGCAAACCATAAACAGTCATTCAACAAAGAAAAATACAAAAACCAAACAGAACTGAGCAAATATATTTGGAGACTTAAAGACAAAAAAATAAACTATAACATATCCTGGAAAATCATAAAAAGGGCATACTTAGCAACCCTAAACACTAAAGTAGAAATAGTAAACAACTGCAGGCACAAATGGAAATCGTTGTCAGCAAACGCACCCTGAACTATAAACAACCCCAAAAAAACCGAACAATACGTGCAGCCAATCCGCACGTGCAAACAGTGACATCAGGCCATATAACAGGGGCAGTAGGCGCCCCAAAACCATCCTGACGAGAACGCTGCTCGAAACAGATCAGTTGGTTTTTAAAACTTCCTTTTATCATCCTACTTTTAACAGATGTTGCTCCCCAAGGGGTTGAGCATTTTAAGAATTTTATTAGGCGTTTTAGCAGTAGTATTTTATATATATATATATATATATATATATATATATATATATATATATATATATATATATATCAATGAAAATGGACAAATATTTAAAACGCATCATGGCTAAGTTTAGATTTGGTGTTTCCGATCTCTTTACTCATTATTTTCGTTAAGAGAGTCATGTAGTGGAAATTTGATCTGTCTTTTGTGTCGAAATGCAAAAGAGGATGAAGTTCATTTTGTAGTGGCTTGTCCAGTACTAGACGAACTTAGACAGGAGTTCATCTCAAGAAAGTACTTCAATAATCCATGCCTTTTCAAATTACCTTGTTACTGTCATCATCAAATGAAAACACGGTTAAAAAGTTAGCGATTTATTTATATAAAGCGGTCAAAAAGCGAACTATGTATGTACATAAAGAATGCCAAGATCAATTTTCGACATGATTTATGATGTCCATCCCCATTCTAAGGGGCTGTGGCTTTAAGAATAAAACATTTGAGTTGAGTCTTGAGTCTCTCTCTCTCTCTCTCTCTCTCTCTCTCTCTCTCTTTATACTCTATCTAAAGAATATTCTCAAACATACTCAATTGTTCTTTTTCTAGAATATTCTGCATATCAGTAAGCTTAACCATCGACACTGAGCGTATACGAATGTAATTTAGTCAGCTTCTACAACATTTTCGAATCTTCGGTAATGCACTTGCAACTTACGGAAGCCTGGTGAACCTTCTTTTACAATCCTGAATATTCCAGTGTCATTGCCAATCAATCGAAAACCAATACTAAAAGTAGGCATACGTTCACATTCCAAGTGTTTTATATAAGTCAGTGATAGCACTACATGGACCAAAAGTACGAAGATCTAAAAGCGATAAGTAAAAGGAAGCTTGCAACTATCATTATTATTATTATTATTATTATTATTATTATTATTATTATTGTTGTTGTTGTTGTTGTTGTTGTTATAACGTCTTTTGCAAAAGTTCGTCCTGGCTTTTCTCCTTTTAAAAATTGCAACATAACCTCCCACTTAAAGAACTGCTTCCCAGCTTTCTAATCACTTTCACAATTCAAAGAAATGCTAAATGTCTTTAAAATAAAGATCAGCTGGCAACACGCACCCAGTTCAAAGTGTACAACTAGTACAAGTCTCATTTAATCATGCACGACCTAAAAAAAGTCTGCTATCAGATTGTCTGTGCCTTTCACATAGTTAACTTCCATATCAAGTTTCTGAAGGTACATGGCCCAGCGCATGTCCCTACTGTTCACAAACTTGGCAGATTCTAAAAAAAAAAAAAATATAAAGGTTTATGGTCAGTACGCAATACAAAGCGAACCCCCTGAGAAACAGTTAAAACTGTCTGTACTGCCCACAC
>JADBJO010009381.1:12500-31158 GCA_016801955.1 Conus betulinus
CTTAAATCAGAGGAGGATTTGAAGTCCATTGAAGAGAGAAATCGAGGATTGATATTACTAAGAGAAAAGACTCAAGAATGGTATACTACTAACATGAAAAGCAAGATGGGCGGCAGATGGGGATTAGGTTAGTAAATATTTCTGCAGTTTAGAAAAGCATAACTTCATTAGCAAACAATTCGTAGAACTACTGGATGAACAAGATAATAAACTGGACAAGCCAGAAGATATGAAAGTTGCAGTAAAACACTTTTATGAGGACCTTTACCGAAAAAGACCCACTACGAAATGCAATGTTAATAATTTGGTGAATAAGATACTGAAACTAACAGAAGAACAGACAAAATCATTACAAGCAGAAATAACGATAAAAAGATACAGGGATTGCATTGAAAAAAAAACGAAAACGAAGAGAAAAGCCCTGGGTTGGATAGGTTTGGAGCTGAGCTTTTCAAAAATTTTGGAAATAGCATGGCCTGTTTGTAACCCAACCTCTCAGAGAAGGCGAACTGTCAAAAACCCAAAGAAGGCATAATAATCTCTTTACCCAAATACAAAATTGTTTTGACTTGAATTGCTGATAGAATTAAAACAAGTCCTTTCATCACTGATTAGTGATGACCAGAAAGGATTTGTCCAAAATAGGTATATAAGTTGAAAATTAGATTTATTTATGACAAAATACACCACCACAACATAAAAAAACAACAACTCAGGTATGCTAATTAAAAGAAAAGGCGTTCGACACGTTAGATCGGGATTTTATGCACGAAGTGCTAGAAGCTGTAGGTTTATGTGAACATATATGTTAATGGATAGAAGTATTCTACACAAAAGAAATATTAAGTCTATTGTTATCACAAAAATGGCTAAAAACATCATCATGGTTCACAATAGAAAGGGGTTGTGGGCAAGGAGATCCAGTCTGTCCATATATCTTCATATTGTGTGCAGAAATATTTTAACCATAATGATGAAAGAAGACACATAGAATTGAAAAAGTATAGAAATCGGGGAGAAAGAACACAAGATATTACAATTGTTTGCCGATGACATTCAACTGATGAACATAGGGAATAAGAAATAATTTGACAAATCTGTTGAGATTATTGATAGGTTGTGGGGGGAAGGGGGGGCGGGGGTCAGTTTTATTCTTATACAAACAGAAAACACAGGTAATTTGGCTTGGAAGACAAAAGCATAGTGAAATAAAGAGATATGGAGCATTTAAAGATGATATGCAATCCAAAAGAATTCAAAATATTAGGAATTGGGTTTACACAGGACTTACCAGACATGGACTAAATAAACTACAAGGATAGCATGATAGAAGTGAAGGCACTATTTACACTATGGCTTAAGAGAATCATTGTCCCTTTAGGAAGAATTGCTGCCTTAAAATGATTAAATCTGTCAAACTAACTTACCTATGGTTGATCCTTCCAAATCCACCTGACACATTTGTTAAAGAGTAACAAGACGTATGTAACTGGTTTGCATGGAATAAAAAAAAGAGAGAATTAGTCGAAAGACAGTTATAAAAGATATTGAATCTACACACTCACCACTGCATTAAAATTAACATGGTTAAAAAGATTTAGACTAACAACACACATATGGAGAGACATATCCATGTATTGACAACATTGAAAAGTACTCTCCAAATCATCTGCAGATCACCAATCAAGACAATCCTTTCTGGAAACATGTATCCATGTCGTATAAGCGGTTCTACTACAAAATAAAACCAGAAAATGACAGAAATCTGCTTGCAAACCAGTTCTGTACAATGAACATATTAAAATAGGATATAAACTAATATAACACAAACATTGGAACAATAGAAATGTAATGAGAGTATCTGATTTTGTCAAAGCCAGTTGCGATTCACTATATCCCAAGAGGAATTCAGAATAAACTATAACATTGAAATACATTCGCTCTCTTACGGTGGGTGCATATTATCCATTAAAAATACATCAGAGAACAAGGGTTTGAGAATAAGATAAAAGATAGCATTGAAGCAGAAGTCAACACAGCACAAAAGAAAATATATTCAGCTGATGAACTTTCCAAAACTATTACAAAGTTATAGTGAAAGATAATTAGGAAATAAACTTGTTCAAAATGAACGGAGAAAATAAAAAGACAGACACCTTCGGGAAAAAAAAAAAAAAAAAAAAAAAAAAAAAAAAAAAAAAAAAAAAAAAAAAAAAAAAAAAAAAAAAAATTCTTCAGACATGTTCAGCAAAAATCATCAAATTAAGGATATTAAGCTAAAATGGATGCGAATGAGAATGGTTCATCGAATAATTGCAACTAATGTATGTCATGGAGAAAACGGTCTATGGGAAGCAACTGAGCCGAGGGGTTTTTGAGTGGCGTTTATCTCCCCTGACCAAATCCTCTATTGCCACTTGACCCGTCGACTGTTGATTATTGATTGATTTTGTTGTTGTTGTTGAATTTTTATGTTGGTGTTGTATGATTGGTTATAAATTGTTAGTTGCAATTGGTTTGGGTGGTCTAGTGATGTAGTAGGAAAAATCTTGGTTGTCATGTCCCATTATGATATCTTGCACCTTGTGTGTTGAAAGCATTATTCTTGGGAGATGGTTAGTCTTTTTCGAATGACTACTTGAGTCAGAGGGGTTTGGGGGCACTCTCAAGCTGACAGAGCTGTTGTTTAAATGTTCAAGTGGAAGTTGGTCCATGTCAGATTTAGTCTGGGTGTGGAATCTGGCGTTTGGAGCACTGTTGGTTGTTCAGTGCCAGGATTCCGAGACTAAGAGGGATACTTTTTTTGTGGAGGTGTTGTGTTTCACTGGAGAGACTGGTAAGGAAAATGTTTTTTTTGTTTTTTGTTTTTTTTTTTTTTTTTTTTGTTTTTTTTTTTTTTTTCGCTAGTATGTGAATTTGTGGACTGAGTAAGGAGATATATATAGTGCTGAAGTATGATTTTCCTTGGTAGAGTTAAGTTTGGCTAGTGTATATTGATGGCAGGTGGGGTTGGGGTAGAGAAAAAAAAAAAATGTGTGAATAATTTTATAATTTTGAGGCAATTTGTTAATTGATTTTGTTTGTGTGGGAGAGAATATTCCATTTGTATTTGGTTTTCTGTCTGAGCCACTGAGTTGAGAGACGGTGGGGGGGGGGGGGGGGGGGGGGGGGGGGGGGGGGGGGGGGGGGGGGGGGGGGGGGGGGGTGTGACACGGGGGGTAAACCAGGATACACCTGAAGCGACGACTGTTCCTGCGAGTCTTTCTGGGAGGACTGCGCCTGGACTGGAAACCCTGCAGCCAGGACTCTTGACTTCACTTTTCGGCTGGCAGCTGACCAGAGACAGTTCGTCGTCAGTAGTTGGCTACCTCGGTGTCTGAGGGGCTAGGCTGAGACAGCTCTGGACACTCCATTCTACTTGAGGGACATTTTATGCTGGCAGATGAGTACAACTGTTTAAACTTCCCACTGCCTTATATGCCAGTGGCTGTGATGAGTGACCCTGAAACAGGGGCTCTGATCTAGGTTGTCAGTTGGACTTGAAAATAAAGAGAGGACACTGGGGTGATTATTGTTAAAGTTTAGAGTTGAGGTGTGTGTGAAGGTAGTTGTAACTTTTAAAAAGACATTTTGAGTAGAGAAGTTATTTGAAAATAATTTTTTTTTAAGTTGCTGAATTGTTAACTTTAGCTGGTCTATTTTGTTCAGTTTTGTTTTATTTGTTGTTGTTTTTGTTGACAAGGTGAACTGTGTTATTGGTTGATGTGGAAAAAGAGATGGATATTAATACAGTTGCCAGGTTGAGGCAAGCAAACTTAATTGGAGTTAGTGTTACGCCAGCAAGAACCTCTAGACAATCTGAGCTAGACTGGCGGCGTGACAATGTAGTTCTAAAACAAATGGGAATGGTAGAAAGTTATAACTGTTGTTTCTGTGAAGGGGAAAACGACAGCATTGAACATATGTCCTGGAGACGCATGCATGTCAATGAATTATGGAGATCATTCCAAAAAAGTGATGAAAGGAAAGTGTTTAATAGCAAATAATCGGTCTCTGACTGAAAAAACGATAATATTTGGAGCAGATGACAGTTTCACAACTGATACAACATTCGATCTTACACTACTAATAGTCAAAGACTACATTTTTAACTGAAATAAACAAATGTAAGCCTTCAGTAGCAGTATTTCTCAAAATACCAAAGAGAAGATACAATCTTGAAAAATACATAGCGACTGTACAATTGAATCTTTTAAAATGTAACACTGGTTTGATCAATAAGAAGTATCACTTGACAATTGATAGTATCAAAATCTTAAGACAATATGATATGTATGAATATGATTAGGATGTGTGGGTAATTTCGTATGGCAGAAATATCATTGAATGTTGATTGTAACATGTAGCCACTGCTTGTTTTGCATCGCAATGTCGTGGCTAGGTCCCGTTGGCCAAAATGGGCTTAGCTGGTAGGTGGACTTGTTGGTTGGTTGGTGGGGCGGCTGTGGTGTAGTGATGTCGCATTGGTAGTGGGCTCAAGAGCCTATAATTACTCTCTTTTGAGTGTTGAAGAAATAGGAAGACAAAGATGGATGGGATTTCGGTGTTAGTGTGTACACTCGGCTAGGAAATGCTTAAGTCTATATAAATCTGTATTTCGAAGGATGATTGCAGTGAACATAATATTATGTTATGTATCATGTACAACAGCTATCGTGTGGTACCACAGGAGAAAAACAGTACTTCATTATTGCATGTTGTATATGTAATCATTCAAGTATCATTAACGGAGGAAGAGAGAAAGTGGGGGTGTGGGTGGGTGAAGATGGAATGGGAGGGGGGGGGTGGGGGGGGGATGGAGTGAGCAGTGTGTTTGTTTGCTATTATATGCTTGTAGTTTTTAAGAACCCAGAGGATTGTGCTTAGTGAATGCGTGCGTTATAATCATTCATACTGACATATTGGATTTGTGGATGGATGGGGTTTTCGTGTTCACTTGGATTTTTGTTTGTTAGTGTATATTTTGTGTACATATTCGAAAAAAAAAAAAAATCGCGGCATACATTGAGATTTCAGTCAAATACATTCATACTGGAAACAAAAAAGCAAAAACAAACAAACAAACAAACAAAGAAAGAAAACAACAACAACAACAACAACAACAACAACACCTCTCTTCTCTGATATGTTTCACCGTTTATTTCCTACAATACTGTCCAACATGAATACATATAATTAATAACAAAACAACGCGTGGCAATCTGCATCCAGAAATGCACAGCATAGAGAAAGATCATATTGATGGAAGGATGGAGAAGCGAGGAAGTACGAACTGTGGAATGGACGAGAGAATGAAGAAAGAAATAAAAACGTTACAAAAGACTATTGCACACAGAATGTGTTTTTGCCTCACCTTGCCTGGTCCACACCTGTCAGAGGTGTATGGACAATGGGACTCATCTTCCTGTTCCGCACACTGAGGTTTGTAATCACAAGGAAAATGTCTATACAGATCGGGCCACACCGACTGAGAACAATTCCACAGGTTGAGCCCTGGCACTCGACGGGGTTTCCAATTCTCTAGCAGGAAAGAGAAGCGTAGTTTAAATGGACAGTAATAGGCTGTACATACAGCCTAGCCTCGTAAGTGAATAAAGACAGCTGGGATTCATTGCTTGCTTCATTACCAAAGTCATCAGGAAAAAGTAACAAAGGGTAAGAGTGTGTTTGTAGCTGTTTCAGACAACTCTGTCTCGAGCCACACGGACCAAGGAAAGTGTAGATAGATCTCCGGACATCTTTTTTCCATCTGACAGGGCTCAGGAAGATGATGTGGTCAGGTGGCCTGGTAAGAGTAATACAGCTTTGTACTTCTTGTGAACATGATGGTGGCCCATCAAATCCAGGCGACTGTATATATCCTGCACCGCAATAATGTCATAGTTATCACAACACCAGCCATGAAAGGTAATTCAACAGGACATTCAGTTGCAAGCTATGTTTTCAAATGCAAGTAGACAGCACTAAAGGCGGGGGTGGTGGTGGTGGTGGTGGTGGTGGGGGGGGGGGGGGTCATTCAGGAGAATGGGCGGTGAGGGATGTTCTCTCGTATCAGCATATTTTGTTTCCAGCTGCATTAAGTAGCATGTTTTTACCTTCACGTTTTCCAGTTCCAGTGTTGAGAATTCAACTTTGCATAGGCAGGCTTCTCTTTCGCCCCCCCCCCCCCCCCCCCCCCCACACACCACACACACACACACACACTCAGAAATGCCAGTAGTACTACCTTTAAATAGATGTTGATGGCACTGTGCAGTTTATGAGCTTGGGTAGAAAGCACTGATGTATCCAGCGAGCGAGAAATGTAGGTGATGGAACTCCATCAGTCTGGATACGGATTGCTCATAATGGCAGGAAAAAAAACAAACGAATTAAAACTGGCAAGACAAATTCAAAATTTTGAAAGGGCTGTAACGGAGTAGAATGGAACTGTACGAATGCAACTAGCTGGGAAAGGGATCACATCGACAAACACGTCCCTGAGTGCATACAATGAGGTTTGGATGTGCGAATTATGCGACAGTCACTTCAGTGATGAGGAAGAGAAAGGCTGGACCGTTTGGTTTGAAGTTTAAAGTTGCTCAGGTGGAGCCCAAACTCCCGACACCAGGAAACGCAGGGGTAAATTCAAAAGAACATTTATTTTCACAACAAATGAACATAAATATTCTCATTCACACAGATATGGGACGAGGGAAAACTAAAGAAGAAAAAGAGGACAGACGAGGAGCAAGTTTTGAGAAGGTGGGAATTAGAGAAGAAGGATAGATACCTATCAGAAACTATCTATTTAAGGGGACAAAGTAACCCCAATACACCTTTCCCCAGAACCCGGGGTCACCCGCCTATTGTTTGCCCTAAATCCCACTAATCGCTATGTGCCTCCAAGTAAAAGAAGAAAAAGCAAGGAACACACCTACACATTAATTCACAGGACAACAACACAATTCAATCCCTTTCACACTAATGCCTTCCATACTCCATTCATTCAAAATAGTCATCCATTCATACTGTCTTGGCTGGCACACAGCTGCTCCACGCCTTCTTCACACACAGCTTAAAGTCACTCAGCTCATCTGTCACGGGAGCCCAGGACCCACGTCTCGCAGTAGATGCCTTGGAGGGCTGCTCCCCGGTGCCTGAGTCCGTCAGCTGCGTCGCCGGTTCAGGTAGTAGATGCCTTGGAGGACTGCTCCCCGGTGCCTGAGTCCGACAGCTGCGTAGCCGGTTCAGGTCCCCGCTGCTGGCTCAGCTGCCAGTCGCCACGGTAACCGGGCCAGCCTCCCAGCGACCTGCCTTGGTAGAAGGCGCTGGAATGCGCCAAAACCCCAAAAAAAAAAAAAAAAAAAAAAAAACCAAAACCGCCCTGCGGCGAAGAAGATCAGTGTCTTTCAGAGAAATTCTCCATCTAGAACCTAAATGTGTTGGTGCAGTGAAGAAAGACATGAAAACAGTGTGTGCGAACCATTTATAACTTAATTTCTCTATGTTAAAATATAATTTGAAATCTACATTTAATTTTTAGAAAAAGATTCCCCAGTTTTGTTTTCTATGTGTGAAAATAGAAATTAACTCCCTTTATTTTCCCACAAAAAAAAAAAAAAAATAAAGAGCCTCGTTCATCCTTTCATACGTCCATCCATAAAAAAAAAATATTAAAAACATTAGGACAGACAGGACGAACAGGAACAGACAATACGAAAGAAGCGGAGCCAACGCGGGCGTCGCGATGGGAGGTCCCTGTTTCCGACTTAATATTAGTCGGATGAACACCTTATTTACGTCCGCATCCATCTCGCATGTCTGTGTTCTAAATTACAAATATTTTTAAATAAATAATAAAAAATCCAACCAGTCAGGCACCAACATATCCAGCAAGACTTCTGGGCTGTCAGAAATCAACCATCCATATATCCTTCCTTGGTTAACAGCAGCGCCCAAAACCATTCTAGCACAAAGACAACCCTATAGTCCTGGTGCCACAAAAGATACGGAATTCTTTTTACAACCATGAAATGAGCTTCTCCTTACCCCAGAAATCACTCAGGAATTGGGTAAAGGAAAACAGAAATAGAGTCGGAGTACATAAATCACAATCGGAACACTCCGAATGGGCGGAAAAAAACTATTCGAGAGCGCTTCGCTGACACGCCTCGACTACACACCCTTTTAAGCAGGATGGAAAATGGATAAAAAAAAAAAAAAACTTTTCTTTTTTTTTTTTCTTCTTCTTTTCACTTGCGAAAAAAGGGTGGTTTCACGATAACAAAATACTTTCTCTATATACAGAAATAATTCTTACCAGAACGGCGGGGTGGTCAGAAAAGGAAGTGCCGGCCAGCCCCCAGTCTCGACGGAAGACGGGACTCGACCAACCAGTCCCCACCGAAAGGAACTTCAGGTCCTGGACGACCCAATGGAGAGGTAGCAGTGGCAGTGGGTAGGGATAGAGATCCCAACAGAAGACCAGCGGCTTCCTTCGGCCGAGCGAACGGCTAGGTCCCCCGCTGCAGCGCTACGATGAAGTAGACAAAAGAGGCCCACTACCCAAGGATGGGATCCTTACCACTCGGCTGCCAGCGAATCGAGTGCTTAATCAAAACCCAAGATCGACCAACCCAAGATTGCAACAAGTCTGAATACAGTTACAGTCCACCCCCAGGGACATCTCGAGAATGCCAACTTGCCAGAAAAACACGAGCAACACAATCCGGCCTGAAACTCTGGCCAGGTATCTAAAAGAAAAAAAAAAAAAAAAAAAACCCAACCCGCGCACCCACCCACGCGCACACACACACACACACACACACACACACACACACACACACACACACACACACACACACACACACACGCGCGCCAACGCACACTCACACACGCGCGCCGTATCATCTGTACACACACGTTCGCTCTCGCGTGCCCCTCACATTCAGCTTTTTTTTTTTTTTTTTTTATTGAAGGGGACAGTCAAGTCAGAGGATGCTGCAACCCCCACGGACGACACGCTTGAGAGCATGACCTCTGTGCTCTAACATCCACACAAGCTAAAACTGACACACTGCCTGTCAGCAACAATCCCTTATGTGTAAAACTAAAGAATTTAAAAGGCGTCCGTGACAACACCCCCCAACTGAAAGGCTCGTGCCACTGAGGCACAGACTACAGCAGCCTCTGACGTACATGTCTCTGGGAATCACATGTACGGCGCCGTAGTTTATGTTGAAGGAAAAAAAAAAAAAAATGAATGTCAGTCCATAAAGAACTCGGCTAGCTATTCCGTCATCCGACTCAGGAAATCTGCTTCCACATTATCTTTACCCGGGATGTGCCGGAAGGAAAAGGCCATACTTTGCAGTTCCATGGCCCACCCCATCAAACGACGGCTGACTGGACGAATCCGATGCAAATATGCGAGTGGGTGATGGTCAGTTTCCAGGGTAAACTCTCGTCCATAGAGGTACGGGTAAAACCGTCGAGTTGCCCACACTACGGCAAGACATTCTTGTTCTATTGTGTGGTACCGCAACTCTGCTCCCACCAGCTTCTGCTCGCATATGCAACCGGTAACAATCCCTTGCCTTGATCTTGCAGCAAAACAGCGCCAAGTCCTGGGCTGGAAGCATCGGTACGCAGCACATAAGGTTTGGTCGGGTCCGCAAGCTGCAACACAGGTTCAGAAGAGACCGCTTCCTTGAGCTTTTCGAAAGCCTCTTCGCCCTCAGCGTCCCACTGTAAAGTCTCAGGTTTCCTGGCAGCGGTCCTATCCGTCAGAGGCTTGCCAACTCAGCGAAGCGAAGGATAATAAATTTCCTATAATACCCGACCAATCCGAGGAAGGATCTCAATTTTCTTGGTCCTGGGTGGTCTGGCCTCCTGGATACGTTGCACTTTGTCCTGCTGTGGTGCCATGTGACCTCGTCCCACGACATGTCCGAGGAAAGGAACTTCTCAGCTTCTCCAATCTGACATTTGGATGGACGTGCGGCCAGTTGCACTTGTCGCAGCCGACTGAATAAGGTCCTGAGCGACTGCAAGTGTTCTTCCCATCCTTCAGTTGCAGTAGTAGGAGATCGTCAATGAAATTGTGAGCATGCTCCATCCTCAGCGGCTCCAGCAGCATAAGTCGCATGATGCGACTGAAGACAGCACCAGCCGTTTTAAGTCCAAACGGCATTACCAGGAACTGGAACTGTCCTTCTGGTGTGGTAAATGCCGTTTTCCCCTGTCTTCAGCTCTCATCGGGATTTGCCAATATCCCTTGGCGAGATCCATTTGGTGAAGTATTGGGCCCTCGCCAACTGCGCAAATATTTTGTCTGTGTCTGGCATGGTTCGGCGTCAAACTTTAGGACTTTGTTTAGTCTGCGAAAGTCGACACAGAAGCGCATTTTCCCATCTGATTTCTTCACTAACAGAATGGGTGAAGAAAAAGGTGAACTACACCTTTCAATCACCCCATCCGTAGCATGGCTTGGATTCTGTTTTGACGGTTTCCATCTGGGAATGTGGCAAGGGATATTGTTTGACTCGAACTGGTTCTTCTTGGGTCAAACTCAAAGGGCATGTCCCTAAATTACATCGGAGAGGAACGTCGGACAGAATGTCGTGGAACTGTTCACAGTTCTTCCACAGATTTTCTTTGATCTGGCGTGAGATTGTCGAGAGATCTTGACGTCCTGCCATGTTTCCTCCTGCTGCACGCTCACACATGGGATGTCAAAAAACAAGAGGAGGTTCTCTTCCATCCATCCCTCAACGACAACAGGGGTGAAGCCGGCAGCACATAGTTGTCTCCTTTCGTATCTTTTCAGAAGGTTAGCGTGAATCAGCTTCTCTTTCCCTCTTATCATCACAACATAGTCCCAATCGCCAACACGTTTGGCGATCTTGAAGGGCCCTTGCCAGGAGAGTTGTAGTTTGTTGTGGTGGAGAGGCAATAACAGTAGCACCTCGTCGCCCTCCTCAAACCACCTGTGACGTGCTTTTCTGTCATAGAAGGCTTTGTACCTTTTCTGTGCTTGCGCAGATTTTGGTGTGCTAACTCACAAGTTGCGGCGATTCTCTCTTTCAGGTCGAGTACATACTCAGCCTGGGTCTTGGGTTCTTCATCAGTCCCCTCCTTGGTCCACTGGTCTCTTAGGACTGCCAGGGTCCCTTCACAGTTAATCCTCGCCGCTCGATGAACTCCACAGAGTTTTTCTGTTTGTCCTTGGGAGGCTTCCCAACCAAATTCCTCACGTTGTTAAGGCTTGGGTCTCCCTTCTGCAGTGTACGCACAGTCTGTGGGTCCAACGTCACTGAGTCATGTCGTGTCAACGTTTTGAGCAGTGGCTTCAAGGACTCTTGCTCCCTCTTGGCTTGGGATCGTGTAGCGACGGCTCCAAGCACTTCTGGGGGTAACTCGGCAGATACTCTCTTTCGTTGTTGTCCATCCTCGAAGTTTACCCAATTTCCAATCAATAGGGAATATGCTGGACGCTGAAGTGCGACAGCCCACACCTTCCCTTTAAGTAAGGTGTAGATAGGTCAACGAGCACTGTTGACCTTGTGACCCGGAACGATGACTCAATTCCTGTCACTTGGCACTCTTCTCCGCGTGGCGCCTCGGGGGGTACCAGTCGCTCGTCGACGAACACACACACGTGGCGCCAGTATCCCTGATAGCTTCCACAACTTTGCCAGAAACTATCGATGGAAAGTTGGGACATGTTGGTGTCGTCACTCTATCTCTCTCAAAAGCCACTTTGGCCTGCGACATGGAGGGCTTCGATTGTCGCTCCGCTGGGGACAATTCTTGACTATATGTCCAGGGGCATGACAAAGGAAGCAGTTCTTCGTCCGAAATCGAGGGTTCTGTGATGGATCTGATCCCTCACCTCCGATCTGGGGCGCTTGCTTGCTGTTCTTCGGTTCCTTATCATGCGATCTGGTGGATTCGCCATGAGCCATAGGTTTAAAATGTCGCCGAGCATCAGCGAAGGCTTCAGCGATCTCAATCGCTTGCTGGAACGACTTGGGTTGACTCTCGCCCAGCTTACATCGCAGCTCAGAAGAAACAGAGTTCATGAGTTGTTCAAGGAGAAAAAAGTCTTTGAGCTCCATTCCTGACGACTCTATCCAATAGTTCATTGTCTTTTTGAGACGCTCTCCAAACTGATGAAAGGTTTCATCTGAGACTTCCTCATGTTTCGAACTGTTTTCTATATGTTTCAGGCGACATTTGCAGTCTACGGCGCAAAGCCGCCTTCAATTCAGCATAGGTCGCTCCTGAAGGAATGTTGATGAATGCCTCCTTGGCCTTCCCCGTCAAATTTCCCATGAGGTACATTGCTCTTAGATCTTCAGTTAGTTGATATACATCTGCCACAGCTTCGAAATGCTCAATGTATGTATCAATGGATTCATTGGCATTATAAATGGGCATATGAAGAACCGGGGGAGCTAAGGGAAGAGCAGGGGAGACACTTTGATTGTTCACCCTTGTTGGTGTCGAAGTGTGAAGTTGTTTGACTTCGGTAGTTTCTCCACTCTCGGCCACCCCTAGTTGTTCCAGGAGTTCAACTCGCATCTTTTCTTTCTCCTCTTCAAGTTTAAGTTGAAACTCTCGTCCCTGCTCCTGTATTTCTTGCGTTCTCTTTCTCTCTTCTCTGTCTAATCGACGTTCTTCCATTTCTTCTTCTCCATCGTTCCATCGTCGTTCTAATCGACGTTCTCTTCTCTCTCTCTCTTTTCTCTTTCCCTCTCTCTCTCTCTCTCTCCTCTCTCTTCCTCTCTTCTCTCTTCCCTCTCTCTCTCTCTCTCTCTCGTCTTTCCTCCTCTCCTCTCTCTCTCTTCTTTCCTCCTTCTCCTTCTCCTCTCTCTCTCTCTTTCTCTCCTCTCTCTCTCTCTCTCTCTCTCTTCCTCCCTCTCTCTCCTCTCTCTTCTTTTCCTTCTCCTCTCTCTCCTCTCTCTCCATCTCTCCTCATGATTACAAAGGGATCCATGGATCCTGGTCCTGGATAGCGAGGAGGAGGAACAGGTCTGAATTCCATCTCATCATGCGCAAGAGGAGGACGAAGGCGGAAGTCAGCACTCATAGAGGGCAGATAATGCCTCCGAGGGGGCGGTGGTCCTGAGGGAGTTCTGTCATATAAGGAGGGTTGAGAGATGGCTGGAGACAGAGATTCCCTCGAGGAAGAAACTACTTGGGTTATGGGGCCACTGGCTGCGTGTGTAGTCACAGCAACAGGGGTTCCCATACCGGAAGAATTCCAGTGACTTTTGCCTGGGAACGCGTGAAGCGACGATCACTTTCGTCTGCCATCACCAAGCACTCTTTTTTCGCAAAATCGCAAATTGAAGGTGTGGAAAAGATCTGGAAGTGGCAGTACGGTTGGGTACACCTTGCGTCCCAAGAATCAGAAACGAGTGTGACAACTCTCCACAATGGGGAACAAACTTGAAGTTATAACCCAGGGAACCTCAAGTCTCTATCTGGCAAGGAAAAGTGCTAAACTCCTGTTGAAAGAAGCTAAATTATTCTTGTAACCTAGTCTCACTATCGAGCAAGCACAATAGCCACGTCTGGAATCCACTGACCTAATTGCCAGAAAAGTAAATCAGTATTGACAATTCTTGGCTTTAAGACCCAAAGTCACTAAGCCCGACAGTCAATGAAACAGGGTACCCAAATTATCTCTCTCGACGGCGCTAACTATGGGTGAGCACAACACTTGTTCGTGTTGTCTAGGCTAAGCGTAGCCACACCACGGTAGTCACCTTCCTAGCTTTGTCTTCCTTGATCAACTAGTCTAAACACCTTTCCGACACTATCTGGCTTACGACCAAGAGTAGTCGCAACAACAAACCTGTGCGGAAATCACACTGTGCCACGTCACAGCGTCACACGTTGAAAAATCAACAGCTTAACTGAACCAAACTAGTTGTCTCCCTTGATTGTTCCGTGTGTAGCTTGCCGACACACTTGCGATGTAGGCACGAAATATCGTAATTACAACAAACGCTGGCTCAATTATTCCTGATCAACACCATCAGCGACTTAATCACGGCCAAGTGTGACCGCCCACGTGAGCCTTACGAGTAGTCAGAACAAACCTACTCGGTTCACAACTTACACCCGCAAATATGAGCGATCAAGAGAAAGGAAGCACCCAACTTGTTCCTTAAGCGCACCTTAAGGAGTATGCACAAACAAATTTGTGCTGAAAATGTAAACAGATAAATGACAATTTTTTTTTTTTCAACAAGAACACACAATTAAAGACCCTAGTGTGCCGCCTGCACACAATATCAAACAGGCCAGAAACCACGTTACCAGTTGTCTAAACCAGCTTACCAATCAGCTGATGGAACAAACGTTATTAGTCCCCTCTTACTGTCGCTATGCCTTGAGCATTGAAGCAGGCTATCGAACCTCGACCATAGGTTTCCACGGACTGTCTGCTCCCAAACACCACTGGTAAACAACGGGTAAACAAACAAAGGGACGAGACGGCATAAAAATATGACAACAAACGCAGCGAAGTAGTATCAACACGGGACGGCCTATTGACCCGGCAACCCTCGCCGATGAATGCGGAATCAAACGACGGCCACTCAATCCCTGACTCAACGAAAAGTAAAGGGACGGCGCAAAATCTGCCACGTTAAGCCCGGTTTGCACGCGCGGAATGCGTCTGTCACTGAACGAGCGTGAGAGCTAAGGTAAGGCTTATGCCAAGGATACTGTGAAGAAAATAAGGAGGGTGGGGGTGATGTAAACAAGAGGCAAGAGGCGCAATGGATCGACACCTAGACAGAGTCCATATCACACATGCCTTTCTCACTCCTGGACAACTTTATTCTCATCACACGCCACTCACTTATACAAAGACAGATAATATAAAGAAAGCTAGATTAACAAGAACTTAGAAGTAAATGTACTTACAAACAGGAAATGAAGAAAATTTTTTCTTTTTTTTTTCAAACCCACAAGGAGAAAATATAACCACTCAAAAGAGTTATATAATATCATAACAGACTTAGGAAATATAACAAGATGTATACTATATATATATATATATATATATATATATATATATATATATATATGTATACTGTGTGTATTTGTGTTTTTTAATTTTTTTTTTCAGGGGGGGATTATCCTAGCGGAAATTCCTCACCAAATTTCGACCAAGTGGTGTGCGTATGCTTTTCCTGCCTACACTCACCTGGCTACCCAGTCGTCGTCTTGGGTACTGCCAAATCACGCTCACTACTGATCAACACAACCGTTGATGCCGTTGCCTCTGCACAGACAAGACTTATTCTATACCGACCCCCCTGTCCCTTCCCAAGCTTACTCCCCACTATCTACCTGGCTAGATATGAGAGCTAAGGTACAGGAGTTCGGAATTCAAATGAATATGTCGGCAGTTAGATCCCGGAAAATACCACAACGCAAGACAGGACACGGTTACGGACGCGGAAGGATGCCGCCGACCCTGGCGGAACGCAGGAATCTCCACCGCGACAATCCCGACACGGTCCGCTCTGTTGGGCTCCCTACTACTAGAGAGCCCACCCCACCAACCTCCCCCACTAACAGTACACATACACAACCTCCTGAGAGACCTGGTGGGGGTAAGCAGAGGGTGTAGCGACTACTCTACCACCACTCACTCAACGTCTTCCTCCCCGGCATCTCCACCATAATTGTCAAGGTCAAGTGACCCAGGGGTTAGGAAGGAGACGGAGTAAGTGGCGGAGAAAGGCACAGTCGACACCCCAAACTCCCGACACCAGGAAACGCAGGGGTAAATTCAAAAGAACATTTATTTTCACAACACTAACATAAATATTTCTCATTTCACACAGATATGGGACGAGGGAAAACTAAAAAGAAAAAAGAGGACAGACGAGGAGCAAGTTTGAGAAGGTGGGAATTAGAGAAGAAGGATAGATACCTATCAGAAACTATCTATTTAAGGGGACAAAGTAACCCCAATACACCTTTCCCCAGAACCCGGGTCACCCGCCTATTGTTTGCCCTAAATCCCACTAATCGCTATGTGCCTCCAAGTAAAAGAAGAAAAAAGCAAGGAACACACCTACACATTAATTCACAGGACAACAACACAATTCAATCCCTTTCACACTAATGCCTTCCATACTCCATTCATTCAAAATAGTCCTCCATTCATACTGTCTTGGCTGGCACACAGCTGCTTCCACGCCTTCTACACAGCTTAAAGTCACTCAGCTCATCTGTCACGGGAGCCCAGGACCCACGTCTCGCAGTAGATGCTTGGAGGGCTGCTCCCCGGTGCCTGAGTCCGTCAGCTGCGTCGCCGGTTCAGGTAGTAGATGCCTTGGAGGACTGCTCCCCGGTGCCTGAGTCCGACAGCTGCGTAGCCGGTTCAGGTCCCCGCTGCTGACTCAGCTGCCAGTCGCCACGGTAACGGGCCAGCCTCCCTCCCAGCGACCTGCCTTGGTAGAAGGCGCTGGAATGCGCCAAAACCAAACCAAAAAAAAAAAAAAAAAAAAAAAAAAAAAAACCGCCCCTGCGGCGAAGATCAGTGTCTTTCAGAGAAATTCTCATAAAACCTAAATGTGTTGGTGCAGTGAAGAAAGACATGAAAACAGTGTGTGCGAACCATTTATATTATCTTAATTTCTCTATGTTAAAATATAATTTGAAATCTACATTTAATTTTTAGAAAAAGATTTCCCCAGTTTTGTTTTCTATGTGTGAAAATAGAAATTAACTCCCTTTATTTTCCCACAAAAAAAAAAAAAAAAAGAGCCTCGTTCATCCTTTCATACGTCCATCCATAAAAAAAAAAAAATATAAACATTAGGACAGACAGGACGAACAGGAACAGACAATACGAAAGAAAGGAGCGGAGCCAACGCGGGTCGCGATGGGAGGTCCCTGTTTTTCCGACTTAATATTAGTCGGATGAACACCTTATTTACGTCCGCATCCATCTCGCATGTCTGTGTTCTAAATTACAAATATTTTAAAATAATAATAAATTCCAACCAGTCAGGCACCAACATATCCAGCAAGACTTCTGGGCTGTCAGAAATCAACCATCCATATATCCTTCCTTGGTTAACAGCAGCGCCCAAAACCATTCTAGCACAAAGACAACCCTATAGTCCTGGTGCCACAAAAGATACGGAATTCTTTTTACAACCATGAAATGAGCTTCTCCTTACCCCAGAAACTCAGGAATTGGGTAAAGGAAAAACAGAAATAGAGTCGGAGTACATAAATCACAATCGGAACACTCCGAATGGGCGGAAAAAAAACTATTCGAGAGCGCTTCGCTGACACGCCTCGACTACACACCCTTTTACAAGCAGGATGGAAAATGGAAAAAAAAAAAAAAACTTTTTTTTTTTTCTCTTCTCTTTCACTTGCGAAAAGGGTGGTTTCACGATAACAAAATACTTTCTCTATATACAGAAATAATTCTTACCAGAACGGCGGGTGGTCAGAAAAGGAAGTGCCGGCCAGCCCCCAGTCTCGACGGAAGACGGGACTCGACCAACCAGTCCCCACCGAAAGGAACTTCAGGTCCTGGACGACCCAATGGAGAGGTAGCAGTGGGTAGGGATAGAGATCCCAACAGAAGACCAGCGGCTTCCTTCGGCCGAGCGAACGGCTAGGTCCCCCGCTGCAGCGCTACGATGAAGTAGACAAAAGAGGCCCACTACCCAAGGATGGGATCCTTACCACTCGGCTGCCAGCGAATCGAGTGCTTAATCAAAAAACCAAGATCGACCAACCCAAGATTGCAACAAGTCTGAATACAGTTACAGTCCCACCCAGGGACATCTCGAGAATGCCAACTTGCCAGAAAAACACGAGCAACACAATCCGGCCTGAAACTCTGGCCAGGTATCTACAAAAGAAAAAAAAAAAAACCCACCCACCCACGCGCACACGCGCGCTTACACACACACACACACACACACACACACACACACACACACACACACACACGCGCACACGCACACGCACACACACGCGCCGTATCATCTGTACACACGTTCGCTCTCGCGTGCCCCTCACATTCAGCTTTTTTTTTTTTTATTGAAGGGGACAGTCAAGTCAGAGGATGCTGCAACCCCACGGACGACACGCTTGAGAGCATGACCTCTGTGCTCTAACCCAATTCAGTTCACTTTAGTGGTTTTAGTGGTCTTTTCATCGCCAGATGATATTAGACACCTATACAGATAAAAGGAAAAGAAACAGGGAAAAAAAAAAAAAAAAAAAAGGAAAAAACCACCTGCCACACTCAACTTATCATCCGTGTCAGTACTTTCAAACCCACATCCAATATATGCATAGTTACATAAGGTATATACCTGGCGGTACACAAAACTGTTGATCTTCATGAAAATATTGCACCCTGTGACTGCGAAATAACCATGGCAATTTCAGCAACATATGAACCGTATAAAACAGTATTGACATGATCAAACTCATTAATCTAAATACTTTTCTCTCCTGATATAGCGAGGTCAATACTGACCAAACGAAAGATGATACACAAAATGTTTTTTTTTTTTTTTCTCTACAGACACAAGTAATACCATGAGAATAT
>JADBJO010009381.1:40477-45477 GCA_016801955.1 Conus betulinus
GTTGAAAAAAAATATGAAAGAAAACTGCTCGCATTTGGATGCAAGCTGCAAAGTAATCAAAGTCACTTGGAGGAAAACCGAAAAGAAAAATGGTGCTACGATATCATTCATGACAAAGTGATCGGAAGAGATTCACCCATCCTGGAAGGCAGCACAGGTAAGACTTATCTAAGAGTTTGGGGCAGACCTTGCGTTTGGGGGCATTTCTTTCGACTTTCATTAATCTTTAAAGATAATTTACCGCCAACGTGTATTCTTTATGCCAAATTTTTGATAACTAAATACTACAAATGTCCAACAAATGCTTGATAAACGCACAGATTGGCATGTTTATTTCAGCATGAATATTCAGTTCCATAGGGTATTGTCCAGTGTTGAGAAAGGGCCCTCAAAACATTAGGTTTTGGCAAGCCCTGATGCTTATTTTGATACTTTCAGTGACTAGATTCAGAGGATAGCCCGGCTTAGTTCACATTTAGTATGCACAGACTAGAGAGTAAGCTGTGAAATTGTGTGGGGAATCTTCATTTTGCTGAAATCAGTGCTGCATACTGCAACAACGGTCTGAGAATTACTTTCAGCTTCCTTTGACTAACACTTTTATCCATTGAAAACTGCCTTAGTCATTTGTTTCTTTTTTTTTTTTTTTTGCAACTGTCAACCTGCCATTACTTAAAAATGAATGGATGCAACATAGTGAGTAGCAGTTACTGCACTTTTATTAATGATGTTGAGTCACATAAATATCAAGTCTAAAAGTTTGCTTTTTTATTTTTTTTTGTTTGTTTGTTTTTGTGACCTCTGTCTTGTTTTCATAACGAGAAGGGGATGAGTTGGGGGGGGTGGGGATGGGGAGGTGGGTGAGGAGTTATGTTTATGTCATTACTGATAGGTGTCAGTGCTGTCACACCCAAGAAGCAAATAAAATGCAATTTAAAAAGATTTAATACATGTCGATCAATTCATGTTCTTTCAATAGATTGGCCAAAAACATGAGATAGCATACCTGATTGTGCAGAAGATCAACCAGTTGTGACAATTGCCTGATTCTGCACATCACTAAAAATATACATGAAAAAAATACATGAAGTCTGCTTTTTTAGCATGTAATCTATGCATCATAAAATATATTCAATTACTGTTTGTTGCAAACAAACAAAGAAAAATGGATCCATGTGTCAAATGTCTTCTACATGTGCTCACACAAAGCCCTCAGAAGGTCACAGATGGACCAGCGCTGTGATTTATAATTTAGAGTAATTCTTAACTTGGAGGTCTGTAGCATCTTCCCCCCCCCCCCCCCCCCCCCCTTCCCGTGTGCCTGCTACATTTGACTGCAGTTGCAACTGGATCGTAATGTCCTTGATTTTAATATTAGGTGGTTTTGCTTCAGCGCGGGCTGGACTATTTTTCAATGAAAGAGATGGGGGCATGTCAACTGAACTGGGTGGTGAGGATAAATCTTAAACAGATGTCAACGAACCGCCCAGAGAAACGTGGACAAACGAGTCACAAGACAAACACACAACGCGTTTCGACCTCTTATGTCTTCATCAAGTGAAACAAAAACGAACAAAATAACGAAAATGCAATTAGCTTTTGATCGCTTCAGATTGCTTCTGAGTTCAGCGCAAGGAAGAAGGCGTTGAATCAACGCCTTGTCGAAACGCGTTGTGTTTTGTCTTGTGACTCGTTTGTCCACGTTTCTCTGGGCGGTTCGATGACATTTATTTCAGATTTGTTTAGATTTCCGCCTGCAGTCGTTTCACTTTGCAACTGGGGTGAGGATATTTCAACTGTATTCTATTAAAATAAATCACCTCCGCCCTATCATCCTAAACCTCTTGCACTCATGTTATCACCATACCTACAGCAGGCAAACGTCTACTTCTGCTACTTGCTTTGTATATCAACAGTATGACATTGTGTATATGATAAAAAAACAAACTGCATAAATGCCTGCAGTATATGTGTATGTCATTACAAAACATTCGTAGAAAATGGTGAGTAATTCGCTGTGAGAAGAGCTATGTAAAATACTGTGCGAACTTAGTATGTAACAACCCTATCACTTAGTAAAAGAAATGAAAATGATTTGCTGAACATTTATTGAATTTAAAAAATAAGAGAAACCGATATCAGATACTGGTAAATGATGTCATATATTTATAAATAACATGTACTATTACATACATGCATGGGCTTAGGAGTAATCGGAAAGGAAGCAATTATGCACCATATTAGAATGCAATTTCCCAGTGTGTAAGAACACACACCTTGCCCACGCCCTTCCTTCTCCCTTGTGTGTGAGTGCAGGTGTGGCAAAGTCAGTCTGGCATTAGTATAAAATGGAATGCATTTTTTTGTTTAGTGTGCCGTCATCTGTTAAACAGACGGTTAGTGTTACACAGACTGACAAATACATTGACAGACACATTGTTTAGCTGTAAGATTGGGAGCAGGGTGGAGTAGAGTAACGATACTTTTTTTTTCTCTCTCTGCAGGTATATTGCAGTACCAAGTATAGTACTGAATGCTCAATGACATTTGTGGGGCCGAACCAACTTAAAACTAAGTTGAACTATCTTACTGTTCATTTTCTGCTGAATCATTTAACACCTAAGTGCACTGCATGCAACTTGAAGACCAATTTATTAATTTCAATGTGAGTAGCTTTGCTCCTCAGTGAATGTATGGGTTGAGTTAGTGTTTGTATGGATTGAGCTTCTATCATACATACAACAATATTTGGTTATATTTGCATTTGCACATGTTTGCACATCAAAACGTCCAAGACGATATATATGTGATGATGAGGATACCGAAAGATATAACCTGATACAAGAAGGTAATGATGAAAATTAAGTGTGTTATGAAAATATTGTAAGCACAGACCTTTTTTTTAAAGAATGCTTCAAAACGTTCATTTGAAAGTATGAGGGATTTGGGGTTTCCAAGAAAAAAAATGGAATAGTTGCCCACTTCACTATTTCCAGGAGGTAAATTGCATCCATTTGATTAATCTGAGTATGTATTATCTTAAGCACATTTAGTGAAAATTTTAAATATTTGTTTTCTTTGAAATGCAGGTTGTCTTGTGGATGAACCTAATGAAGACTGTGGACCTCGGTGACAATCAGAAGTAATTTTTTTTTGACAAATCTTTATTTAACATTACTTTGGATTTGTTAAGGCATTCGCTCAACCCCATCCCTCCCATCCATTTTGATGCACTCCCACTCACATTTGCCATTTAAAGGTATGGTTAACATTTCATGATAATAATGCAATTTTCGGTTCTGCAGAAACCACAGAGCAAACACGGCAATGCAGAGAACCTGGTATCGGATCCTCAGCTGTCCAGAAAAGATCATCGCTGTGCCCATTTCGAGATCCTTTCACAGAGTCCAGTTTGGGATTTGTGTAAACACTGAATGGTCCCACAACTGACTCAACATCAGTGCCAAAGAAAAAGAAGCAACTTACTGGAGATGTCAGATCAAGAGTTGCAACTACAGCAGCAAGAAAGAACTGTGCTGACTCTAGCAGAGAAAACATTGACAGAGAAGCAGATGACTTGTCTTTGTTATTTCTGACCAAAGAAAGACATGCTACGGACAGCTCTACAGGGTCATCATCTGGGTCTCCTCCTCTGAAATCTGGGTCTCTTCCTTTGACATCTGGGTCTCTTCCACTTGGCGGTCAGCTGTCAAACAGAAAAAGAAACACATGATGACCTTGTGAAGTTCCACATCATTTAATTAATCTGCGATATTGTAAAAAAAGGAAAAGTGATAGAGAAGATGAAGCTAAAAAAAAGGCCACATGAAGATTGCTCTACAAAAATAACGTTTTCAGCTGAAACAGCTAAAAGCTCTGATGAACATACTATTTAAAAAAAAATGATGGCATTAGAACAAGACAAGCAGCAAAAGCTCCGCTCCGAGTGATATACAAATTGAAAGAAAAAAATAAAGCTCTGAAGAACATACAGATTAAAAACGAAATTTAAAAAGAAAAAAAAAACAGAAGGTGGAACAAGAAAGTTGGAGATTCAGCAAACACATTTAGCACTGGAAGCGAAAAAATACCGAAAATCTATATGTCTTAAAGTAGCAATAATTAAAAATGGGGTCACAAATGGGATAGTGATTTTCATATCAATATAATATTATGTTGGTGGTTTGGAGGGAATAAAAACTGTTGCAATACTTTTTTTCGGGGGGGGGGGGGGGGGGGGGGGGGGGGGGGGGGGTTAATAGGTGGCGTTGAGTGAGCAGAAATAAGCCAGCCATTTTTTATTGGCCTTAAAGAATATTTTGGTGGTCTTTGTAACACAATAGCATGTTTTCTCAAGGCATGACTAAACAGACAACATTTGCTCACTGTACGTAGACCATTACACATATTCTTTAGGTGTGGCCACAGTTAACAGTATAGGTTTATCTTACCCAGCTGATGTAGATGGATCATAAATATGTCATTGATGCCACAGTTGTAAATGTACATGCTCTTTGTTGTGCAGTATATGTGGATGGTTAACAATGTGCTTGTGTAAGTTCTGTCACTGCAATTTTACATTTCATCTTGCTGATTTCTCGTCATGTCTGATATTGAACTAGTTTTTTATCAAACTGTATCATGGATCAACATTATCTCTTGCGGGTTTTTACAGTCATACACTGCTTGCATGGTTTAAATATAGGTCATGTGATATTGGTTTGAAGTTAAAAAAGGGGCAGTATAATACCATTTGTTAGGGTTATATTTTTTAACTTTAATTCATTCCAATCGCCTTTCCCCTTAAATGTGCCTAAGGTCAGAATATAATCTACATGTCACTATCAGTCCATGACTATGGGGAAAGCCAGTGGGTGGGAAATTGAGCATTTCGTAGAACACTGTAACACCTGCAAAGGTACACAGTTAAGTATGAAATACTAATTACTCCATTTGTGGCTTGCTGAACTGCAAAAGGTACACAGTCTGAGATAAACATC
>JADBJO010009381.1:50477-70477 GCA_016801955.1 Conus betulinus
CCCCCCCACACACACACACACACACACGCACACTCTTATGCTCAACTCTTTGCCAAGTCATTACTGTGATGGGGGGGGGGGGGGGGGGGGGCGACGCTATCAGTTTGTTCGTCTTTGTATTTGTCTGATTTTATTTAAGTTTAAAAGGCTGTGCCAGTTTTGAATAAAAGTTGCTCTGTGTTAGGATTCTTATGGGAGCAAGTGTTACACTACTTGTTTATGGGTTGATGAAAATTTTGATAACAGCCAAAGGCACGTTTTGCTGTTGATGAATTAATAATCAGCTCTGTGCATGTTTTGATTTTGGTGGGTGGAATAAAGTGTTGATGGCAGGTCCAAATTGTAGATATGTCCTATTCTTTCCAAGATTTGTGATTTTCCAGGCAGGCAAAGCAAGTCTTACAGATAGATATCTTCTCTTCATGTGTGTGTTTTGCCAGTATCTTCGTTATAGAAAATTGGACTGAGAGCACAACGAGAGACAGACATCTGCATGTTAGATTGCTGCGTGACTTTGTGAGCAGACGATGTTATGAAGAGGGTGTCCATTGATTTTTATCCCTGAACACATTTAAAACGTCTTTGTGGGACAGCTGTTCAACGCTTATCCAATTGTAATCCTTTGCAAACACAGGCTATGCATATGTTCCTATGATTCAGATTGATATCTGTCTCATATTCTACGTGTAATCTCTCTCTCTCTCTCTCTCTCTCTCTCTCTCTCTCTCTCTGTGTTGTCTGTCTGTCTGTCTGTCTCTGTCTCTCTCTCTTATCCTGCTGTAGGTAACACTAATATGTTTTCTATTGCGGGCTGATTTCGTTGAGAAATGATTTTATTGAAGAAAGAAAAAAAAATCAACACAGTATGCCATATATATGAAATAGTTTAGCAAGAGAAGTAGCTCTCTCACAATGTAGAATGATGTTGAACACATTTATACGAAAAAAGCTGTTAATATCATAGAATGATATGGTTTACAATTTATCGATAAAAACATTCTGCACAACATAGAATGGTGTATTACACAATATTGAAGGAAGCAAATGCACGCGATATGGAAAATATGGAACATTCACCACATTAAGGAATCATACAGAACACAGTTTTTGGATAAAACAGTATACACAACATACAATGATACAGCTTACATTTATACGACAGAAACAACTTCATGTAACATTTTATACAGATACAGATCCCCTTTTTATTGAAGAAAACAATCTGCACAACATCAATGAGTGATGTAGAACACATATTATCGCGTGTAACAACTGTACATAATATAGAATGATGTAGAACATTTCATTAAAGAAGACACCTCTATACATATTAGAGTAATACCCAGTGTAAACGCGTAGTGCTGTGTCTTGTGATTCGTTTTTCTTCATGTTTGGTGGAGTTATTACATACGATTTTAAAGATTTGTCAAGGAAAAGCAGGTTTCACTCACGAACACATTAACTCTACAACACAGAATGGTGTGTGGCAGTAGAGTAGAGAATTAACGATTTAAGACTTCAAACCGAAATGAAGAGGGGTGAATGGTGGGACAACTGAGATGGGGAGGGGTGATGGGCGGAGGGTGGGGGTGATGGTGGGGGTTGGCAAACATTGCAACATCAACGTTTGTTGTGGACGTGTAACAGCTTTCACACAGCACAGCCAAAGAAAAATAGTTTGACATACAGTCACTAGGAAAGGACCCCCATTGGCATCCAATAGAACGACAGGTTTCAAACAGTGACATATTCATGAGTAATACTGTCACGCAGAGATTTTCCATTACAACTAGCCAACATTGCATCCAATAGAACGGCAGGTTTCAAACAGTGACATATTCATGAGTAATACTGTTACGTAGAGATTTCTCCATGATAAATAGCCAACATTTGCCCTGTCCAATCACACGGCCAGCCAGACGACAAAGAAGAGTCAACCCAACTGCCACGCCAGGAGCGGAGCGCCACAGCTAAGACAAGAGGGTAAGTGACAACAGCAGGAGAGTGAAGTGTGTTAAGACAGAAATGTGAAGGGAAGCGAAAACATATGTACAGTTATCGATCGAGTGTCACGGTGTTCTATCTTAGCCTGTATCATTTAGTTACAAAGTGAGGCGACTGCAGGCGCAAATCAAAAGGTAACAAAATGTAAGCGTATGCAAGCGTGGAAAAGGTGCACGTTACAAAGCTTTTCAAATGTTTGTCATTTCAAACAACTCGCACAAACAACTTGGACAAACGAATCACAAGACAGAAAACGACATGTTTCGACCTCCTGGGTCTTCTTCAGGCAAGAGAATCAACACTCTGGGCAATGGAATATCTCAGAAAGTACTTGGCCGATCTTTCTGAAAATTTGTAGGTATATTTATCATGGGTCACGGATCATGCCGAAATGTTTTCTTTTACCGTTATAACCGTTACTAATGGCTATAATGGCCCGTAATAGTTTTTTCTTCTTTATGGAATATCTTAGAAAGCACTTGGCCAATCTTCCTGAAAATTTGTAGGTATTTTGACTATGAGTCACGGATCATGCCCGTTGTTTTTATATCACCGTTGTAGACGTTACTAACGGCTACAATGGCCCATAATGGTTTTTAAATTCATTTTTTATGGAATATCTCGGAAAGTATTTGACCGATCTTTCTGGAAGTATGTATGTATGTTCATTACGAGTCACGGATTATGCGTTACTAACGCCTATAATGGCCCATAACTGTTTTTGTCTTTATGGAAAATCTCAAAGTATTTGGCTGATCTTTCTGAAAATTTGAAGGTATGTTCGTTATGGGTCACAGATGATGGCCCATACTTACCAGAATAGCCGTTACTAACGGCTATAATGGCCCCAAAAACGTATTTTCCTCTTATGGGAATCTCACGCATATTCAAGATAAACTGGTAGTACGTTTATATGCTTTGCATCTTGTTTTCTTTTTTGTGGATCCTCCTTCCATTGTTTTCCCCCTGACTTTTTTTTTTTTTTCATCAAAGCCTCGAACACCATGCACTGTCTGTGTGTTTCATTACTGATGGACATTTGCTTGCTGTTTTAGTTTTTAGAGTTTCATATAAGGCGTCTGAGTTTGGTTATGTTCCAACGTTTGGTGTGCTGTGCTCTCTTGCATTTACTACTCACACTGAAATGAACAATTGTGCAAAAGAGCATTGACGGCAGTATTGTGTAATCGGAAAAAAAGGATACATAATGTGAGTGAGTTCGCACGCACGCGTGCGCGCGCGCTTGTGTGTGTGTGTGTGTGTGTGTGTGTGTGTGTGTGTGTGTGTGTGTTTGATTGATTCAGATTTCCATAATTTTCAGGCGCCGCTCCACCGAGAAATCCCTTCAAGCAGACAATGCTCACAATAGTCAGCATACACTTAAGAGAAATCATAAGTCTTGAGCTGGGCTGCATTCTAACATTTACTTTTCATAACTTTCGCCCTGTGTTGGGGCTCCATCGGACAATTGCAATCACAAACCTAAACAGGTATAAACAATATCCACGCTTTGTCCATTGAAAACAATTCACTAAGGTAAAAACTAGGAACACACAAAAAGCATGCAAAAAACCTGGTACACACACGTACAGCCACTCGACAGGCTGCGACGCCCAGTACTCTCTGAATATGGGCTCCGAATAAAGAAGATGATTTGCTTCGCGTTGATTCAATTGGTCGTAAAAAGAAGAAGAAGAAGAAGAAGAAGAAAAAAAATGTAATAGAAGTAGTTGTATGTGGTTGTGCAAATACTATTAAGAGAGTAATTATTGCCGTTGTCGAGAACGGTTCTAATACTTACTGATGTGTGTGTGTGTGTGTGTGTGTGTGTGTGTGTGTGTGTGTGTGTGTGTGTGTGTGTGTGTGTGTGTGTGTTTATTTCATTTACAGTTTTGATTGTACGTTGGTTTCTTTGCGGTGGTAAAATTGTAGTTTCCTACAGATAGAGTGCATAATAAAAGCAGAAGGTATTACTTCTCAGTAAATGTCACCAAACATACCCTTTCCATTCATTATCCTTTCTTTTGTACATGATTGATAGAGCAGTATGTATCAATCGGAAACAACTAAAAAAAAAAAAAAAAAACATGTGGTAGTTGTAATGATGATGTGAACAGTCGCAATACAGACTAAACATTTTTTTTTTTTATATTGTGTGTGTTGGTTAGTTTTATTCTTGTTTTAATCAGCAGTCGACTTCTTTGTGATGACAAAAAGTAGTTTTGTAGACGTAGAGTGCATAATAAAAGCAGTAGGAGATTTTGCTCCATAAATGTCACCAAACATACTTTTTGTTCATTACCAGTTACTTTTGAATGTGACTGATACGAGCAACATATAATAAATCGGAAACAATCAAATGCAACAACCATTTACGATTAGTTTGCTGTCCATTAAGCATTGACGGAGGGTTGAATCTTAATGCCATCCAACACAAGTTCCAACAAGATGTGCGACGATCGCGTGCCGCCGGTACTAAACACATGGCTCACTGATATGGGTCACATGGCCCTTCCAGCATATTGTGTGGGGGGCTTAACAGATCACATCGTACGAAATAGGGCAGATTTTACGTACACTAATTTTCAGTTTTCTAATTGGAAGGCCGAACGGTTTCTGCCTTGGCAACAGAACTGCGAATCGCTCTCCCATTGGCCGAGCACCCATAAAGAACTGTAAATCTTGCTTCTTCCTGAAACGGTGTGTGTTGAGAACATTCAAAGCTTCATCATGTTGATCACTTCCAGACCAAAGTACTTGCTGAATGCCTGCAAATCAGGAAATTTACCCGCTGCAGACCAACACGAGTTGAGTGTTCTTATCACGGGCTGTTACATTTCTGACTCTGAGTCCGAAGAAAACCTGTGTGATGACGAAGAAATCTCCGACTCAGACTGCGACGTGGAGTGCCACACTGATGAGGAGTGGGAAGATAGCAACACACCACCCGTCCATCTCGAAGACGTTAGAGGCGGTGCTAATCCTTCCTTAGATGTAGATACAAATCCTTATGATGGAGGAATGCTCGCCAGGGACTCGAGTGCGTTCATGCAAGGTAAACAGTGCTGGATGCAGACAGAGTAAGATACCAACCCTGTGACACGTGACAAGGCTGCATCACACCGTTCACACTGAAGAGATCGTGGCAGTGACTGGCACTCCAGCTCGCCGTACATAATTTGAAGCGAGGTAAATCAAAGATTTATTATCATTTTTAAGCATGGTTTGATTGTTTATGATATCACCCCTTCCCTTCCTCTCTTCCTACCTCCCTCCCTCCCCCTCTCTCTGTCTGTCTGTCTGTCTGTCTGTCTGTCTCTCTCTCTCTCTCTCTCTCTCTCTCTCTCTCTCTCTCTCTCTCTCTCTCTCTCTCTCTTATTCGACGTTTTATTTGTGTTTGAAATCTAGTTTTGTGAACAATCATATTAGAATACTGTGTGTTTACTGCTTTTAGTTTTTAAAATTCTTGAATTGTTATACATTAATGTACCTGTGGTTATCACTTCATGTAAGATAACCACACAGTGCTATCTGTGTGTGTGTGTGTGTGTGTGTGTGTGTGTGTGTGTGTGTGTGTGTGTGTGCGCGCGCGCGCACGCGCACGCATGTGTATGTGCTTGCTGTGGGACAAAGGGCTTGAATATAACAAAATGTTGCCCGTCAGGTTATCTACCATTGTTTGAAATTAAGCTTTTCATTCATTTAAAATTCATTCATTCATTTTCTCACCATTCAATCATTCTCTGAGCTCTTTCTTTTTCTGACCCCATGACACTTTGGTACGATTACTGCGCGTATGTGTTGTGTGTGCATGCACACATGGTTGTTTCTGTGGTTTTACCCATCATTATACCCCTATAATGACAAGGATTTTAACTGGAATGATACAGAATAATAATTTCTTGTTGCAGTTGAGCTTTTAGGAGGAACCATTGGAGATAATATAAAATGGATCCAACATTTTAGTTTTACTCTTTTTTCATGCATGCATGGTGTAACATCTTTTGGTAGCTCACAATGAACAGTGAAAAAGTCGAAATTTTCATACTTAAACTAAGCCACATTTTATTTTCATACCTTTTAAAATGATACATCACTTATCTGATATGACCCTTTGCAGTTTACCTTACCTTTATTCATTCAGTGACAGATTGATTTTTTTTTTCAGATGAGAAAGACTGGTTGATTCTGGGCATTCTCAGTGCATGCATGCAGACTGGCTACAGAGCTGTCTGCAGCAGATGGAAAGAGCAGAAAGACAGACAGCGAGTCCGCTCCAGTCTGCAAAGATGCCCTTCTCTGCCTGCTTAAGTATGTAGAGCTTTTTCATTTTTTTTCATAACAATCCGTCACAAGTAATTGATCACATTCTAGAAGAAATCCACTCTGGAATACTATATTGCACTTCTGTATGGTCACAATAATAAAAACTGTTCATAAGGAATAAATATTACCATTGTCACACTATCCCAAGGGTGTCTCATTCACCTTAGATTAAAGCTATATATATTATATATATATATATATATATATATATATATATATATATATATATATATATATATATATATATATATATATATATACTTTCACTTTCACTGTCACTTGTGCAGAATGTGTAGTTAGAGTGGCATTTTGGGAGGTGCTAAATATAATGGTTAATGGACTTTTTTTTAAGATAGTTGGTGGGTATTTATTTCCAAAAGTGATAGACAACACACGTTAGTCCTATCTCATATACCCCTTGCCTCCTAAAGAAATAATTGAACCTGGAAACATGTATGTCTGTACGTTATTTTCAAATGGGATTTTCTTTTCTGTCAAAACAGCATCAGCCAGGACAAGCTAACATGCCTATCCAAACACTACCAGTTGAACGGGTTGATGCTTCCTCAGAGAAGGGCAGGAGGTCGCCAGAACCACAAGAGAGCACTAACATTTGAGAACATTGGTAGTGTCATGTGGTTCAGTCACAACTTTACAGAAGACCCTGGGGTGAGCCTTCCAGGACGTGTGCCTGGATTCGAGCAGGAAGATGTCCACCTTCTGCCCTCTGCCAATCCAAAAAGCAGAGCGTACTGTGCATATCAGGATAATGCTATGACTAACTTGAAATAATCTATCTTAACCACCTGATTGAAGTGGTTTCACAGCTGTTATGTGCCATCCACCCAATCAGAGTTCAGCTGGCCCAAGGTGATGTTTTGTACATATTGTATACCCTTTTTATGCCTTTTCTTTCGTTTTTTTTTTTTTTAATATAACTTACAAAAATTGAGTCAGTGACTGATGTTGGATCATGATGCCAGTAGATTGATATTTTCATTTCATTTTTATATATTTGATTTTTTTTTGTTTACGATGCAGTGCATATAACATTATCCTTTGTAAGGATTGGATATAGTTCAATGAAAAACAAGAACTGTGACTGTGCTGAAATAGTTATTATACTGTAATGACTACAGCGTGGACATTTTTTTTTTGTAATTCATGCATACCTTTTCTGTCTTTTAACCTATGATTAAAATGAAAGAATGAGTGGTGATTTTGTGAGTTTATTACTTGTATTTTACATCATTTACCTTATCTATGGTTGTAAATAAGGTACATACATAGCTTACAGTCAAGAATTTGAGAAATGTCCATTTTTTTTTTTCGATTTTCCCAACTTTTCGGCTTCTCTTGCCATTTTCTAAGGCAAATTCTGTATAAAAGCAAGTAACCAGAATGTTAATTTCATTTTCTGGCATTGCACATTTGCTTATTATTGCATCCTGTGAAAGATTGGGAAGTTTGGTTAAAATTAAGTTGCCATTGCTAAGGAAAATATGCTGGAGATGTTTGCAAAAACTTTGAAGGCTGTTTCCTGAAAATGGCTGCCAGCACAACAAAACCCACTTCAAATATCCATAATTATTCTCATTATTTTCCCCTAGATAGCACTCATTTTCATATTAAAAAATCAGAAAAGCCTGTAAATTTAAAAATCTCTCTCTCTCTCTCTCCTCTCTCTCTCTCTCTCTCTCTCTCTCTCTCTCTCTCTCTCTCTCTCTCTCTCTCTCTCTCTCTCTCGCAAATTTCAAAAATGGAGTGAAGGCTGGTTTTGTAATATATATATATATATATATATATATATATATATACTATAATTGACTCCTCTGCCTTTTCGGTTTTAAGAAGAATAATATCCCAGAAAAAGGCTGGTGTGCAATACCATAGTATGTTTGTTGAATTTTCAAAAACCAACCACAGGTGCGACCTAAGAAGGAAAGAAAATCATCATGAAAGAGCAAAACAAGCTACATTTTCCTGTGAAAAGTATATAATATGAAAAGATAACCTCTTAAGACACAAGTGCTGAGGGCCAGTTCTTGGAATGAGTCTGCAAGGGACTAAATTACAACAAACTAATAAATTCCTTGCAGTCATTGCAACACCAAGCTGCTCTTTAAGTTGCTGGAATGGTGCTCGGTACTTATCATTGGAATGTATTAGTTTATGTGTATATATATATATACATATATATATATATATATATATATATATATATATATATATATATATATATATATATATATATATATGTGTGTGTGTGTGTGTGTGTGTGTGTGTGTGTGTGTGTGTGTGTGTGTGTGTGTGTTTTCTTCAAAACCCTCTAAACCTTTGATAAACGTCATCCATCGCGATCATGTAATATCAGCCAAGGCTCACCTTGCGTGTTCTCCTGTTCATGGAAATCACGCCACGTACCCTTCCTCTACCAAACACGTATAATAATTTTGTACTTGTCAGTAATAAGCAAACTAACATGATGGAACCAGTGGTCATTTAGTTCATGTTGACATTGTATAGCTGTCAACATCTGCCATTGAAACAGGAACTGCTATATAGACCAATAAAAGGTATTTGGGCAGGGACTTACTGATTTATGCAAATATTCTTTTTTTTCCTCGCCATTTCAGGATTGATAACAGTTCATGATGTCTAAACTGGGAGAGTCTTGTTGACCGTCTGTCTGCTTCTGTTTCCTCTTACTGCTGTTCCGATGGATGGAGGTGAGATGTTCAATTTGTTCATCTGTTTCTGTCTATCTGTCTGAGTCACAGGTTACTTCTGGTTCATTATCCTTCCTTGTTTTTTTATTTGTTTATTATTATTTTCTTTTTAGTGGATGAGTGTTCTAAATGTGTGTTGTCAGGGGGGGGTGGAAAGGGGCATAGTAAAGTGTTGTCAGAAAACAAACTCTCAGACTCAAAGACTGAACAAAGATAAGGCCGCAAAACTGTGGATAAGGATGCACTTGATATGTGCACAAACTCAGTCAAGTGGTAAAATGAGTAAGTGAATGAATAAATGGTGGTAATTGAAGCAGTACATATGGTAATAAAGACATGCCTGATTGCAGTGAATAAGTTAATATATGAGGGAATTAGAGATGGGCCGCTGATAAATGATTGTTGTCAACGAGGTGATGTCTAAGGGGATTTAGAGATAGGCAGTCGATGAATAATTGTTGTGAATGAAGTAGTACATGTGGGAATAAGTGATAGTTAGCTGATGTACGATGATGGTGAAGGAGATAATCACGAAAAATGAGAGTGGTCAGCTAATGAACGATAGCGTTGAGCAAGGTAGCATATATGGTAATAACTGACAGGTGGTTCATAAAAAAAAAACTGAAAGTGGTGTGTGATGACCATGAATGAGGTAGTATGTAAGGGAATAAGAGGTGGTCTGGTGAGATTGTGGTGAATGAAGTAATGCATATATATATATATATATATATATATATATATATATATATATATATATATATATATATATATATATATATTAGATAGATAGATAGATAGATAGATGGATAGATAGAAGAAGAGAGACAGATAGATGATGGTGGTGAATGAGGTGGTGTATATGGGAATACGAAACAGATACTACTGTATGATGCAGAATTAGAAAAAGAAAAAAAAAAAATGGTCTGCTAATGTATCATGATTATGATTGAGGGTGGAAATGTTGAAAACAGTCAGCTTAGTCTGGAAGGAAATGCTCGCTTTTGCTAAAAACAAAATTAAACTCATATCTGACCACTTTCTGAATTATTGAGGATTCTGTAAGTTGGATGTGCAGATTTAACTCCCTTTGGCAGCTCTTTTGCGCAAAAGACTTTAATAAGCCATGCAATAGATCGTGAAAATAGTGACCAAAACAACACGAGCCATTCAGTTTCTAGGTGATATTCTCAGAAATGAGCATCTTCTGAAATTTTAAAAACTCAAGAGGTAGAAAGCATAACGATTTTACAAGAATGTACATGCATATGAGTTGATGAAAAAGATGGAGAAGTGACATTTGGTGGGCAAAATATGTGAAGTGAATTGATGAGTTCTATCATTGTGACGTGCCAATTACCAGTCACACCATCCTCTACAACCCCATTTTCTCCTCTTTTCAGCCTCTCGCTTTCTTTTTTTTATTTTACAAACAGCAATCAAGATTACCAATCTAGGTCAACTTTCCGTTTCTGCCTCTGAACCTTCCAACCCCCTCCTCCCCTATTATGCTCCCTACAGTCTGTTGGGTGTTCCTTTTGATACTAGCCAATGCCCTTCTCAATTGCCCCATGCCCCCCCCTCTCTTCCTTTTGCTTCCTCTCTCGCTTACCTAACTTGCAGGTGCTAGCCTGTGGTGGAGACAAGAGACGTGTGCTCGTCTCTCTCTGCTAGATCAGACACCACTTAGCCAGCCAGCTCCTTCCCCCCTTTCCTAACCTCCCTGCACTTCCTCTGTCTCCTCCCATCCCCAACCGTAGTCATGGGAAAGACGGCAACTCATACACGTATGTCACACGTGCGTACAATGTGGCTTTCTCAATTAGCATGAAGGCTAGAAATATAGCTAACATCTAAGAGATAGTGTTCTTGAATCTTCTACAACTCCCTCATTCTGCAGGCGATGGAGAGGATCAACACGGCCCCCGCCATCTGCTTACTCCCCCCCCCCCCCCCCCTTCTCTTTGTCTTTAGTGAAATGAATCAGACAGGAAACAGAAACTGGATGTGTAGTTTTAACACACAAAAAACGGGAAAAGAAGTCTCATCACTTCACTGTTCCACAGAAGGCTGTAAGATTGATGACCACCTGCGAATCAAGAATTACAACAAAGGTATATTAGAGAGGTGGAAGTTTAACTCTCCTACTCTGCATTCCTATGTAAAGTATACTGAATCAATCCAGAACAGTAAGTTGAACTATGTTTACAAGTCTTGAGACTACGGACAGCTTGTATATATGCCATATGTTTTAACAGAATAACTTCATGCCAATACTTGGTGACATCTATCAAGATGATGAATGAGTAGTCTGCTGTAATAGAAGACATGTTGACTGCTGTACCTTTTCCATCTAACTTGAAAATATAAAGGTAAAGGAAAAAGGTACCTTTCAGAGAACACTTCAACGTTTCGTGCTGTAAGCACTTGGTCACAAAGTGAAGTGTTGAGGTGGTAGGGGAAGCTGGCAGTTTCCTTGTGACCACAGTTCAGCCAAAAGGTGGGGGGGGGGGGGGGAGGTGAGCTGTGTTAATATGGTCAACAAAAGGGGGTGGGTGGAAAGAGGGGGTGGGGAAAGGTGGGAGGGTGAGGACCATCTGGGTGGTGGTTTACAGAGAAAGGGGAGGGCGGGGTGGTAAGGAAAACATGGTATAGAATGGTATGGTATAGGGGGGGGGGGGGGGGGGGGAAGGAGGGGGGGGGGGGGGGGGGGGTGCAGCTTGAGATAAACAAGTTTATTCCCTGACATTGAGTCCAAAAGGACTCAAAGTGCCAAGGCGTTGTATTAGGTGGCTTTCCATGGATTTGCGGTATTGGCCCTCTTTTTGTCCATTGCGCCAAAGCGCTGCCACTCTGATGTGCGACAGGTTATGGTGTTCAAGTAAAGTGGTTTGCCACTGGTGTATCTTTTCCTGTAGGATGTTGTCCCTGTGTTCTTTGAAGCGATCATTGAGTGATCTGTATGTTTCTCCTATATACATCGTGGCACACAAGGTACAGATCAGGACACAGACAACATTTTGAGTTTGGCATGTGAAATGGGATTTCACCTGAAACTTATGATCTGATGGCCTTGGATAGTTGTTGTAATAGTTTGTTTGCCACAACTTGGTAAAAAATGTTACAATGATTGACTAACATTCTTCGTTCACAATATGAAGTTTTGCCAGTATTCAGTACTATCTCTTGAAATGATCATCCTATGAGATGGACAGCAAAAACAGTATGCCTATACTGGGTGAAAGCTGATAAGTTGATTTATGAATGCTATGATTGTCTTAATATTTTGTCTAAGGTGACTCTAACTGTAATCAACATGTATACTTGGGCTATGTGTATTCCAGTTATTTCAACTTAACTTATAAGAAAATTGAAGAGGTGTTGGACTTCAATCGTTTAGCATTGAATTACTGTCTCTTACCCCTTGTTAAACCCACTCCAAATCTGAGTGAAAGTGGATACTGATAATGATGGCAGACATATCTATGCTAGTCTAATGTTTTATTGGTTGAGATTCACACATTCACTGAAAGTCAGAGGGCAGGTCTAACAACTCGAAAAGCCGGACCCTGCTACTTAACTACAAACCAAGAACTGTTTTGAGAACAGACCCTGCGTTGGTACCCCTGACACTGGATCTGCATGCTATTGGCCCAGCCGTGACAACAAACGATAAGGATCAGCCTGCCTAAAGAGGAGGTGGACCAGTCACCAGCAACTAAAGAAAGAGCAACACTCCTCTCCAACATCAGGTAAGTTACAATATACCAAGTGTACTCCAACTTGACAAATCCAGAATTTTCATTCTCCTAAAATGAGGTAATGGTGGGAAATGTCAGCACCACAAAGATTTCATTTTTTTTTTTCATGTATATATTTTACCTTTGATAAACTAATAAAGTTGATGAGTGAAAATACATTTAACTTACATAATATTCATGATCTAAAACTTTATTCAGCCCTTGATATCGATAGGCATTTTAAGTTAACTACAACGAAATTCAGACTTGGTATTTCTGAAATTGTTGCCCATCATTATAAATACAAAACTATTCATAACATGATTTACTTTGTCCATTGTGCAAAGAATCTCTGGAGAACGAGTTACATTTTGTTTCTCTGTTGCCCTACTCTTAGGAATATACAGGCATGAGGATAAATTAATCAAGCATAAATATTACAGGCATGATTGAAATTGGCCTTGTTGATGTCTTCATCTTCTGGTTCAGAGACGTTCACAGTCTGAATTTGTTCATGTAAGTCATTTAACTTTCGAGAAATGGTAGTCTCATGAGTACTCTTCACAACCTATTCTATGATAGGTATATGTCTTAATTTGTTTAGCTTTCTGCTTTTTTGTACTTTGTATCATATTCACACACCACTTCATAAGACGGCAAGTCTTATTAATGAATAAATTATCTGAATCTCTCTCTCTCTCTCTCTCTCTCTCTCTCTCTCTCTCTCTCTCTCTCTCTCTCTCTGTGTGTGTGTGTGTGTGTGTGTGTGTGTGTGTGTGTGTGTGTGTGTGTGTGTTCTTCACATGCAGGTCTTGCGACTAAAGTGATATGAGATGATAAGCTGGAGGATATGTGTTTATGAATCTCTGTGTGTGTGTGTGTGTGTGTGTGTGTGTGTGTGCTTCTTTATGATGCTGTAAGATAAGCATTGATCTGTGTATGTATGATACTTTTTGTATGCATGAGTGTATACTGAGACTATGTTTGTGTGTGAGTGCATATGTGCGTGCGTGTGTGCATGCGTGTGTCTGTGTGTTCGTTCGTGTGTATGTGTCTGTTCGCATGTGTGATAGTATGCATCTGAAAGGCACTGGGAGTATGTGAGTGCACTTTGAAGCTTGGTACATCGTGAAAGTGTTATGCTTGTCAGAATTGCCTGATAACTCAGAAAATAACATGGCAGATTTGTCAAAGGTAAATACCCACTGGACATTGTAACAACGATTGACAAGCTGAGCATAGAAAAGAACAGTCACCACTTAACATACCGGGAAGAGACGACCGCGTCAATCCATAAACGCCAGACTTGCAAAGTAATTCTCTCTCGCTCTTGGACAATGGATAAATAGATAGCTTGCAGAGATTGTTTCTCTACACATACATGTAATGATTTTTCTTTTTTTTTTCTTTTCTTTTTTTGTTTTAGAGAACGTTGTATGGAGATAATCTAAGTGTATTCTGGGCACTAGAATCCCTCATCAGTCTAGACCGAGAAGAAAGTTCATTATTTCACGAGGTTTTCAGATTCATTTAAGCACTAAATTGAATACAGCCGCAATGGTCTTGAATATCTTAATTCATTGATAGGTTTTGAGATGTGTGTGTGTGTGTGTGTGTGTGTGTGTGTGTGTGTGTGTGTGTGTGTGTGTGTGTGTGCGCGTGTGCTTGATGTTTTACAATTGTACCTCATGAAAAGTTAAGCTGATGCACATTTTTGTTCGCACAGGAACTACAACCATGGTTGCAAGGATGGAGATGTCTGTGAATTCCACATCACTCCAGGCAAGGGGCACTGCTTCCCAAGGCGACAGCACTGTTGGTCACGACAGCCAGAGTGCCTGCTCTCTTTACAACACACCCACCATGAAATTCAGCGGGAGATAAATAACGAAAGTAATTGCGGAAGTAAGAGTAAAATGGATGGTGATTCTCAGGAGAGATGCATGAATCTTTGACAGTCCAAGGAAGACACCATCTCACAGTTCGGCCTCTCCATAGACTGACGGCCGTGACCTCTCCACCACTGTCTTCAGGGGAAGCTTTGAAATACATCCTGAAATGTTCTTCCAGTCGGTTTCCCTCCTGGCCGTCCGATGCAGATGGTTTCATTGTCATTATTTTCTCATAACCAAGGGTATCTACTCTAGTTTTTTTATGTCCTTGCACGGGCCTATGATTGCACTGAATGCAGTGATACCAACAGCAACGTCAAGGACCACTGAAGCCAGGAAAAGAGGTTTAGACCGACAGAGAACAGGTGCCACCAGAGGCGTAGTGACTTGATCAGCATGTTCTTATCAAAGACTGTACAGCACATTATGTGTTTGAAACATAGAATAGCTTACTTGGACATCAGAAAGAGGTGTAAAGCATTCCTTGCAGCTGACCAGTCTGTGTGTGTATGAACATGTATGTGTGGTTTTACTCACTTTACTCTTTGCTGATCATTGGCAATGTTTTTGTACTCATCCAGATGCTTGCATATCATTTCATACTACTAAAACATTTGCCACAGCCTTTATATTTAAAACATGTACAGGAAAACTGCATTCAATGTTGTTGTCAGCTTAGCTCAATCAGTTGATACTACATCATATGTACTTTTCACATCATTGAATGGGCTAAAATTTTCATTTGGTATCGTTCCGATTTGGCTTTTTTAAGGTTTTGTAATGTACGTACATTACACAAAATCCTCAGAAAAAATGTTTCTATATGGTTTGGTACAAAAGGAGTGTCTCTGAACATCAATATGGCAAGTACAAAACCTGTAAGCTAAGCACTAAGGAATGGTGCTATCTTTACATGGTATTACCTTCGTATTGATCAAGATAACAGAGGCTAAAAAATTACAAGATTACTTCATCTTCGTCATAGTAGGCCTGCCTATATCAGTTGACAAGAGTGACCACCAAACATCTGTTTTAATCTACTTTTCTAGGCACTTTACGAAGCGTTTCCTTCTGGCTGGCTAGCTGATGAGTGATAGCAGTGAGGAAGGTAGCATATATATTATGGGAAGAAGAGATGGTCAGCTGGTATGTGAGTGTGGTGAACAAATGGTTTACACGGGAATGAGAGGCAACCAGCTGATGTGTTGAGTGTGTGTCTCTCTGTCCCCATAAACACACGCATTAATGACGATGCTAAGTGATGTACCTTTGCAAATAATTTTGCAGATCAACCTGCAGACCTGCCTGCGTTGCGTATGCAGGACTTTGCACCTGAGCATAGTCCCTGGTTTGATCCCGTCAGACGGTAAATTTGTTTGTCTTTCATTCTCTCTCTCTCTCTCTCTCTCTCTCTCTCTCTCTCTCTCTCTCTCTCTCTCTCTCTCTCTCTCTCTCTCTCTCTCTCTCTCTCTCTCTCTCTGTCTCTCTCTGTCTGTCTCTCTCTCTCTCTCTCTCTGTTTCTCGATTTTTAATGTCACAGACCATACGTAATCGGGATTACGGTTTAGAGAGAGAGAGAGAGAGAGAGAGAGAGAGAGAGAGAGAGAGAGAGAGAGAGAGAGAGAAATCTAAGAATATTGCTATATTGTGGGACTATTTAAACAGTTATATCATATGAAGACTGATTTGCAGGTCATTCTCTTGTGGCACAGACTTTAAACTTGGGATCTGATTCTTGGAGAGAGTAGAGTCAGTTCATGTTCTTCACTTCAGTCAACCTTCTGGACTGTCGATGAACGAAGGTCTGATTCGTCGTAGCAACAGTTGAAGACTGGTTCAAGTCTATTTGTTTTACACACTTCCTTTTACACTTGAATCTTACATTTACAGAAATCTTAAAAAGTGTATGTAATACCTCCACCAAAAAGCATGGAAAAATGAATCACAAGACAAAACGCAACGTGTTGCAACCTTTTAGGTCTTCTTCACGCAAGATAAACAACACTCAAGACAACGAAAATGAAGATAAGCGATGGGATACGTGACTGCTCATTCTTCATTTTTGTTGTCCCGAGTGTTGTGTATCTTGTGTACTGTGTGTCAGAGGAAGACCCAAAATATGAAAACTCGTCGTTTTCTGTCTTGCGATTCTTTTGTCTATGTTTTTGTTGGAGTTATTACCTACACTTTTTTTTTTTTTTAAAGATTGATTAGACTTCCGCCTGCAGTCGCTTCACTTTGCAACTAACCTAAATCAAAAGCCGTCTATGAATGCCGCTATTGTGTCCTCAATGGAGAAACTTCGCTATCTTTCTTCCTAAGGGATTTTCTTGAAAACTTATTTTTTGGTCTTGTCTTCTCTGCTACGGGTCGTCCCCTGGTAGAAGTGATGATTCTGTTTGTTGCCAATCGTTAGGTAGTCAGTCCAGTCGACCGGCAGTGTTTCCGTCGTCAGTCGTTGTGTTGTCTACCTTTGTGGCTTGGCGAGTTTTTGTGCTGTCCATCCATGGACAGATGGCATCACGCTGAGGTGGGCAGACAACTCACAGTGGTGCAAGGCAGCGGGAAGGCCAATCTCCTGACTGCAATCAAAGGTCATCACATGAAAGTTCCTACTTCTACTACTGCTACTTCTGCTTCTGGTATTGCTATTACAACTACTATTACTATTACTACTACTGTTGCTACTGCTACTACTACAGCTACTGCTACTACTATCACCATTTTCATATTATTATATTATTATTATTATTATTATTATTATTATCATCATTTCATCATCATCATCATCATCATCATCATCATCATCATAGTAGTAGTAGTAGTAGTAGTAGTAGTAGTAGCAGTAGTAGTGGTAGTAGTAGTAGTAGTAGCAGCAGCAACAACAGTTGTAGTAGTAGTAATAGTAGTAGAAGTAACTTAGTAAAATTATTGTTGTTAAAATTACTCTTCTTCTTCTTCTTCTCCTCCTATTATTGTTATTATCATCATTATTACCGTTATTGTTATCATTATCATTTTTATCATTGTTATTGTTATTACCATTTTCATCATTAGCGTCATTTTTTTTTCAACATTCGTACTTTATTGTGAATTAATCCGACTTCTGTTTTCTGAATTGTTACGCATATTTCCAAGCCTTTGAATATTTATTAGATTTCATGTAGCGATCTTTCCCATTTGCTATATCTTTGTAATTATTGCTATTAATATCTTCTTTATTTTATCATCAATATTATTGTCATTATCATAATGAGTATCATTATAGTAACTATCGATTTTTAAAAAGATTTATGCTAACGATCTTTTCCAATTTTCATTATATCATCGTCATCATCACCATCGTTATTATTATTATTATTATTATTATTATTATTATTATTATCCTGTATGTCTCCCTGCTATTCCTACTCCTCCTTATCCTCACGTAATTATAGACATTATCATCACCATCACCACCACCATCATCATCATCATCATCATCATCATCACTCCAAACTCTTCCTTCTTTATCTTCAGTTGAAATCTGTAGTTTTTAGTTTTAACCCGAGCCAAATCTCGCACTTAGATTGAAGGTAAAATCATCATCATCGTCATCATCATCATCATTATCATTATCAGTATATATCATCATCATCGTCATCATCATCATCATTATCATCATCAGTATTATCATCATCATCGTTATCATCATCATTGTCATATATGTATCTTCTCCCCTCCAATCTATTCCCTCTTTTCGTCAGTTCAATTCCGTAAGTTTAGTTTTTTAACCCAAACCAAACGTTGCACTTAGATTGAAGGCATCATCATCATCATCATCATCAGCAGCATCGTCATCATTGTCTGTATGTTCTCCCCTCCAATCTTTTCCCTCTTCTCTTCAGTTGAATTCCGTAGTTTTAGTTTTTTACCCGAGCAAATGTTGCAATTAGATTGAAGAGAGAAGTGACTGTTTCTTAGTAATTTGTTTATACTTAAAAAAAAAATCTTTCATTCTTTATTTAGTTTTATCTTCTTTCCCTCCATTCTTGTTTTGTTCCTTTTGTTCTTTCTTTCTTTGTTTCTTTCTTTTTCTGTCTGTCTCGTCTTCCATTCCACTTCAGTGGCATTGTCCCCCACGCCCCTCATCCTGGCTCACCTTTGCATAGTCTAGCTTGTGTCTGGCCTCCATTGAAGGAAGGTAAAGCAGGTAACGCATAGTTTCAATTGATGTGTCCCGAGATCAGTCTCGTAGCTTCATTTTGAGTTCTTTCTGATTTGAGATGATTGATTTGGGACAGTGTTTTAAGCCCTAACCCATAGTTAATCACACCGAGTGTGCCTGCATGATATAGTGTCATCAACCGGGTATGATAGACAGTGACTTGAGCATCTGATTAAAGGTAAGCAAACCCCACATATGAAAAATATACCGAAGAAAAAAAAAAGACACCCGAAGGTGCTGGGGAGGACCCAGAGAAGCACTGCCTTCACCTGCCCTTTGAGCAGTCCTGTACCACCTTGGAGGCCTGCGCTATGTTGACAATGGGTACAGGCACGCGCAGGACACTCCATTAAGATATTAAGGGACATAACTGCTCCTGAGCAGAGGTAAATCAGACTACAGGATGCATCTCATAACAGCCTTAAAGTAGCAACCCTATGGGTGTGCCAGCCCGTGTTTCATGACTGCAGAGCCCACCGGCGAAAAAACACCACCCTCCAGCTGTCGAGCACACCCCACAGACCCAACCACCCCTACCCAAGGACAGATGAAGACAGTGCCACTCCAGACAGAGCCAAGTTTTCGCTCTACGGTCTTATGTGCCCTCAAGAGAGAATCCAAAGTTGTAGTCTTTCCCACTGTCAACAGGACTTTCCCTGTGGTCAGTGGGTCTTTCCTCGTCATGACTGGGACCTTTCTCCAGGGTCAGCCTAGTTATAAGGAAAAGAAGAAAAGAGAAACAATCGAAGGTGCTGGGGAGGACCCAGAGAAGCACTGCCTTCACCTGCCTTTGAGCAGTCCTGTACCACCCTTGGAGGCCTGCGCTGTGTTGACAATGGGTACAGGCACGCGCAGGACATTCCATTAAGATATCAAGGGACATAACTGCTCCTGGGCAGTTAATCACACTGAGTGTGCCTGCATGATACAGTGTCATCAACCGGCTATGATAGACAGTGATTTGAGCATCTGATTCCAGGTAAGCAATCCCACATATGAAAAATACTACTTTCTCTCTTTTCTGACACCCCCTCCCCCATTCCGCTCAACCTCCTCACTCTTCTAAATTAAGCAACATATATCCAGCTTCATCAGAACAATTCAC
>JADBJO010009381.1:75477-84361 GCA_016801955.1 Conus betulinus
TGATGAAGGTCGTAAGACCGAAAATTTGACCAAAGGACATATTAAAGCAGGCACCAACATCACCCCATGCCTAGGCCACTCTCACCCCAACACAACCAACAGTCCCTTTAAATGTCCACAACACCTGACTTGGTGGATGACTGGCTCCAGGGGTGGTCAGGGGATCCAACTCAAGGCGGTGGTCTTGGACTGTCGAGTCAAGGCAGGGCAGAAGGTGCTTTACGAATTACGCAGATACTGGTGGCGCTCAGGCTCTTCTGTGCAGAGCCCCCCCCCTATGGATATTCCTGGGACGCTAAATGCAAACATAAAAAAAAACAGTGGAGATTAACATCTTGTAATGCCGTTTAACATCTGCACTGCTCGTGTCAGTGTAAGTGTGAGCAGTGGAAAAGTCATCGGGCAGAGGTAACAGTCGGTGGGGCTAGAACATCCAGTAGTCAAAAGCTTTGACAAAGAATGATAAAAATATAATGGTTCCTTAGCCAACCATAGAAAACGAAGATGGCATTGGAAAATGGAGCACATATCCCGCACCTTCCACTGCTTTTAACATTTCTCAACAGTCATCAGACCATCTACACTCTGGTGGCTCCATAGGGGGACATCAATCATATTTCAATCCAATTACCATTATCCCTTTTATGAATTTTGTTTATAAATTTTTTTTTTAGTGAATAAACACTATTTGCATACAAAGTAATGTGATAGTGGGCATCTTTAGTTTGCATTTTTCTCTTTTTCTTTTTTTTTTTTTTAATTGATGACAACAAAATCAATAATTCAAATCAGCATGAATATAATAAATCTCTCATTCACTCTCCTGACACACAGACAAACAAACATGTACGAGAAAAGCGGGGCCAGAATGTAGGATTGCCACAGGAAGGACTTCTCAACCCCTAGCTTAAAGATGATGCTTGGACAAATGCTACCAATGTTCCATGACTCGACTCATGACAGAAGAACGACGAAACGCACGAACACGGCAGCAAAAAGGGAGACAAGTACGACCAAGCAGCCCTAGAAAAAAAAAACCCAGTTGTCTCCATTCGAAAAACTGTTCAAAATGGCGAGTTTAATCTCTGGCTTCCCTGCTCCTTCTTTCGAGCAAAGCGCGAAGCTACCCACCCAAGATAGCTAATAAAATATTGAACTTTGAGAATATAAAAGCTTGATGCCAACACATGAATTATTTCGCCAACAAATTGGTCACAATTTCGACATGTTCGCGCTCACATGTTCGCGCTGTAACCTCAATAACGATCACCTGTCAAAGTGCTATTTAAATGCAATATGACGTAGTTTTGAACCGACTGTTAAAACATGGAAAGAAGCGAAAATCAACAAATTTCAACCGTAATAAAAAGAAAAAAAAGATAAAGTAGATGCCATAACAGCTTTTGGACTGGTAAGAAGAAAAAAAAAGGTTACTGTACCCGACCAACCTACGGTGAACACCCATAACCACGACGCGAGCGTCCCACAGTGAAGTAAAGACCAGCAAACCTGGGACACCTCAGAGAAAATTCAAGCGGCGGAGAAAAGAGCTCTCGCCAGTCGGCAGTCAAGGTTCGAGTGACTCTATCCTCTTTTCCAGTCCCATGTCAGGTAACACAACTCACCCATGGAAAGGTGGTATATGACACCAGCCACTGCATCACGTACAAAACACGCCCAGTATTTGTACACGAGATGGACTTGAAAAAGAGACTCATGGAAGGTGAACGGAAAGGAAAAGAAAAAAAAAACGAAATCTTAAAGTAAAATGTTGGAGAATGACTTAAGAAATAGTCACGGAAGACACGCGCTTCTTGTGTCCCAAAAGGTTTGCAGAACTGACATGTAACCGAGGAAAAAGTACAATTCCATTTGGCCACACATGCAAAAAAATTATGCTTGTCAGTGAAACACATCCCAACAAAAGAGGCTTGTGCCACTGAGTCACGCCAATCACAGCCTCCAACAATGTACACAGCCACTCTTTATTTAAACACACACACACACACACACACACACACACGCACGCGCACACACACACACACACCATTACAAAAACCGAAAACGCTTCTGTAAAATGCTTTGGGGTGTTTGTTGGGTTTTTAAATTTGAAAAATACAATTTCGGTGTGGAATGGTGAGTTCCCTGGAACATCCGTACTGATCTTCCCATTCAGCTGAGGAAATCAGCCTCCACGTTGCACTTTCCCAGAATGTGTCAAAATGTGAATGCCAACTCTGCAGTTCAATGGCCCATCCCATTAGACGACGACTCAAAGGGCGAATCCAATGTGGGTATGCAACGGGATGATGGTCGGTCTCCAGCACAACTTTCGCCCATAGAGGTAAGGGTAGAATTGTGTGGTGCCTAGACTACTCCCAGGCGCTCCTGCTTAATAGTACGTTTGTGGTAGTTGAGCTCAGCTCCTACCAGCTTCTTGCTCGCATAGGCGACAGGCAGCAGACCCTTCCATTGGTCCTGTAACAGCACAGCTCCTAAGCCAGTACTTGAAGCATCAGTCCTCAGAACAAACAGCTTGCTTGGGTCAGCCAACTGCAGAGCAGGGTGAGACATAATGGCATCTTTAAACTTTGGAATGCTTCGGCGTCCTGGCAGTCGCAAACGAGGGTTTCGGTTTTTATGGCTCCAGTCTTGTTGGTCAACGGCATGGCTAACTCTGCGAAATGGGGAATGAACTTGTGGTAGTAGCCTACCAATCCAAAGAATGACTCTAGTTCCCACTTGGATTTTGGTGGCTGGGCGTCCTCTATCTTCTGGACTTTATCTTGTTTGGGCAACATGTATCCTGTGCTCACCACATGGTCCACAAAGGAAATCTCGTCTTCCCCAATCTGGCATTTGGTAGGACGCGCTGCAGCTACACCTGACAAAGATGGGTAAAGATGATGACTTTACCTTGGACATGACTTTCCCATGTCTTGGTGGCCAACAGGAGGTCATCAATAAAGTTGTGCACTTTTTCCAAGTTGAGTGGTTCCAGCACGAGTCTCATGATTTTGCTGACGACAGTTTCAGCTGTTTTAAGTCGAAAGGGCATCACCTTGAACTGGAATTGACCCTCCAGGGTTGTGAAGGCAGTCTTTTCCTGTCGGTAGGCTCCATAGGGATCTGCCAACATCCCTTGGCTAAGTCCAATTGGAAAAAAAAAAAAATAGCACGCCTTAGCATACTGGGCGAAGAACTTGTCAACATCTGGCATTGGTTTGGTATTCGATTTCAGGACTTTGTTCAGCCAGCGAAAATCCACGCAAAATCTCATTTGGCCATCTGGCGTCTTAACCGGTAGGATTGGTGAGGAGTTTGGAGAACTGCACCTCTCTTTCACGTCCATGCACAGCTTTGTTTCGACCTCTGATTTCATTTTCATCTGGAAATGGCGCAATGGGTATTGTTTTACCTGTACTGGCTCATCCTGAGTCAGATTCAAGGTGCATGTCCCCAGATTACACAACAGAGGTACGTCCAATAGACCGTGCTGATATTCCTGCACAGCTCCCTGACTGAATCCCTCTGTCCTGGCATGAGACTCTGTGCATCTTTCTCAGGTTGAAGGGCAATGCAGGGCATGTTGAAGATGATTGGTGGTGTCTCTTTCCCCTTCATCCACAGCCACAGGGCAAAACCTGCACAACACACCCTTCTTCTTTCATATTTTTCAGCAGCTTAGCATGGGCGAGGTTTCCCTTTCCTCTCACTTGGATGGCATAGTTCCCATCCCCAACACACCTGATCACCTCAAAGGGTCCTTGCCATGATAGTTGCAACTTGTTGTGGTGTAAAGACAACAGTAATAACACCTCGACACCTGGTTCAAACCATTTCTGATGGGCCTTCCTGTCATAGAATGCTTTGTACCACTTCTGATCTTAGAGAGGTTGCGTTCAGCCAAGTCCAAAGTAGCCGCAATTCGTTCTTTAAGTTCAAGAACGCACTCTGCTTGCAACCTTGGCTGCTCTTCTGTCTCCTCTTAGGTCCACTGATCTTTCAAGATGGTCATGGGTCCTTTGACTGTCCGGCTGTAGAGGAGTTTCAAAAGGGGGAAAACCCCACATTCCTTGCGACACCTCCCTGTATGCAAACAACACTCCAGGCAAGAAACAGCCCCAGTCCTTTGGTTGCTCTTGGGCCAATTTCCGAATCATCTGCTTCAGTGTCCCCTTGAATCTCTCAATCAGTCTGCTGGCCTGAGCATGGTAGAGTGTGGTGGTCTCTCAGTGGATTTAAGGAAGTTTGTAGACCTCAGACATCACATCTGAGAGAGAAACTGTGTCCACTGATCTGACAGCACCTTACTGGGAATGCTGGTCCTCGTCCACATCTCCCATAAGTCTTCTGCTACAGTCACCACATCAATCCTCTTCAAAGCAGTGGCTTCAGGAAACAGTGTGGCATAATCCACCATTACGAGAACGAAACGGTGACTGCAAGCAGACGCGGGAGTGATGGGACTTATCAGGTCGACATCCACCTTACTGAAAGGTGTGCCGATCAGGGGAACAGTGCCCAAGGTACCCTGGTGTTCCGGCCTTTAGAAGTAGTCCTCTGGCACGCATCGTAGCTGTGGCAAATAGTTTTCACATCTCTTGCTACTCTCTCGCCAACAGAAATCTTGCTGGATTCTCTCCAAAGTTCGTCGCACCCCCAAGTGTCCTGCCATCAGGGTGTCATCTCCCAACCACATGATGGCTCCTTGGAGGGATTCTGGTACAACAATATTGATAGCAGAAGAGAATGGAGTGGTGAGGCGCCAGTGCAGAAGACCATTGCACCTCACAAACTGTACAGTACTCTTTTGGGTGGTCCTTGCTGGTTTCCCTACCAGTGACCTAAGATTATGCAAGGTGAGATCCTTCGCCTGCAGGTTGCGAATGGCTGTGGGATCCATGTTTCACTGTGTCATGCTGTGACAAAGGCCTTAGGAAAGGCTTCAGTGCTTCTTTTTCCCTCTGCGCTTGGGATCGCGTGGTGTCAGCTTTGAACACTTCAGGTGGCAGCTCGGAAGACAGTTCATAACATCATCCATCCTCAAAATCGAACAGAATTAATAATCAGAAGTGAATAAGCTGGACATCGAAGACAGGCTGCCCACACTTTTCCTTTGAAGGGAATAGAAATGTCCACAAGTAGAGTCGACCGTGTGGCCTGAAAATAAGACTCAATTCCCAGAGACCTGGCAATCTTCGCCTTGGGGCATTTCATTGGGTACCAGATGCTCGTCAATAAGATGGCTATAGCTCCGACATCCCTGATCGCCTGTACTATTTTGCCACACACCACTGATGGGAAAGTGGGACGCAACAGAGTGGTGACCTCATCCTCACCGTATGCGATCTTCACCTGGGACTCACTGGCTCTGGCATTTGTTTTCCACTTAGGATAGTCCCTGGCGAAGTGTCCCTTTCCTCCACACTGAACACATGTCCTCGGCCATGCACCGGCATTCCCCAGAAGAGGTAGCTTTCTCGTTCTGATGGGGGATGACGGTTTAGTGTCGCTTGTCTCACGGTCACCACTTCTCCGTCACTGTCCAGTGGTGGATACCCGGTAGTTACGCCGCCCGTCAGTGAAGGCTTAAGCAATCTGAATTGCATTGGCAAAGATCTTGGGCTTCTCCTCACCTCCTTGTATAGTCCATGGTATGGTGAAGATGCTCTCCAAACTGGTGGAAGGTTTCTTCAAAGGATTTCTTCATGGTTTGAAAACGTTTCCTGTATGACTTAGAGGTCAAATGTAGCCTTCAACGAAGAGCAGCATTTAGTTCTGAGTACGAAGCTCCAGGTGTGTGTCCCACACATGTTTCCCTGACCTTCCCAATCAGGCTGCCTATCAAATAAAGAGCCTTTCTCTGGTCACTCAGCTGATATATAGCAACCACTGCTTAAAAAATGTTCGATGTAGGCGCAGTGTTGTCAGTGGGTACTATATACACCGCATGCGTAGTTTTAGGCGGGGCTGTAGAAGCATCCTCGACCAGGGAAGATCTGGCAATTCCCGATTGGTGCATTCATGATTAGCAAATCTGAATAATGTTGGATCTGTTCTGCCTGCATTCTCTCCTCTTTCCGTCTCCAAACCGAGTTTTTGAAGTCCAACTATTCTGTGCTTCTCTTTACCCTTGTTCTCTCTTTCCCCTAGACTCTCTCTCTTCTCTCTCTCTCTCCTCTCTCTCTCTCTCTCTCTCTCTCTCTCTTCTCTCTCATCTCTCTCGCTTTCTCTCTCCAGTCTCCTTTCCTCCAGCTCTAACTTCCATCGCTGTCGTTCTCCTCTCTTTCCAATGTCTTCATCCTCGCTCTACAATTTTTATTCTACCTCCAATTTCCAACTCCAAACTGGATTACTCCTCCTCTTTCCCCATCATCCTCCCCTCTCACTCTATTTTCCCTTTGGAACCCTCTCTTCTTCTCTCTCCATTTGTCTCTTGGACTCTCTCTCTTCTCTTCCCCCTGTCTCTTTTGCCTCTCTCTCTCTTCTTTCTCCCTTTTCTCTTTAGTCCCTCTCTCTTCTCACTCCATTTTCTCTTTGGCCATCTATCTCTTCATCTCTCCCTTTTCTCTTTGGCCTCTCTCCTCTTCTCTTTCCCATTTCTCTTTGGCCTCTCTCTCTCTTCTCTCTCTCCTTTTCTCTTTAGCTTCTCTCTCTTCTCTCTCCTGTTTCTCTTTGGCCTCTCTCTCTTCTCTTTCCCATTTCTCTTTGGCCTCTCTCCTCTCCCTTCTCTCTCCTTTTCTCTTTAGATTCTCTCTCTTTCTCTCTCCCTTTTGTCTTGACCTATCTCTCTTCTCTCTCCATTTTTTTTCTTTGGCCGATACCTCTTATCTTTCCTTTTTTTTCTATCTTTGAATCTCGCTCTCATCTCTCTCTCTCTCTCTCTCTCTCCTCTCTCTCTCTCTCTGTGCCTCTCAATCCTCATAGTAGGAGAGAGAGAATCCACTGGTGCATGGACGGGAGGAGGAGACATGGGGGAGTGTCAAAATTGAACATCCTTATGGTCGTTGGTGTGCAGAGGAAAGGTGGACTCCAGGACGGGAGTGGGCAAAGGACGCCTGGGTGGAGAAAGTGACCCAGGAGGAGTCAGAGCTCCAGCGCCGATGTAGAAGAGGCCATAACCAGATGATGAGTTCCCCCAGATGAGAACACAGTTTGGATAGTGGGGTCAGTTGGCGCCTGGGTCATGGGGACTACTATTGCAGGCAAAAAGCCTTAAACCACAAGATTGAGAGCGAGTGATTCAACGACCGTCCCGAAGTTGACCCATCTTTCTCTGCACTCCAAGCAAAACACTAAGCCCTTTGAATCAACACACAGAGCCCAGCACAGAAGAGAAGACACACCCACACCCACCCACACACACCAACACACACACACACACACACACACACTGGAAAACACACACTGTTCACAGTTGTCGAGCAAACCATGGACACCATGCACACACCCCCAACCCCTCCCCGTCCGGACTTAACCTAAGTGGATCCACAATGTACCTAGGGACCACTGAACACGTTTCGGGTTGTTCCCAAGAAAAGAATCTGGACTATGAGTTTGGCACTCATTTGACTAGAGTTATGGCCCTTGATTTAAGGGTACACAGGGTACCCCTTGTATGCTGACCACAATCATCAATTTCAGTCAAATGTAGCTCATGTGAATGATCAGAAATCCATGTTTCTGTTACTTTTGTAACTAAATCAATGACTTGCATCTTTTAAAACCTTTTGTGTAGTCCAGATAGTTTAGTATATCTGGCTTCAGGGATGCGCTATCTACCCAAAACCGTCATTTTCACAAAACGGACTGTATGTCATCTGCAATACATTGAAAACGATAGAAAGCAGGGCTTTTGAGGGATTGTTTTCATTACACAACAATGCCTTTGGGTCATTCAGGCCCAATTAAGGCTTCCTAGTCCCGTTTTTTTATAGTACAAAAATTAAGTATATCTCCTATACCCCAAAATGTGCGATTTCGACAAAAAACGACCACAACACGAATCTCAACAGAACAAAATTGTTGTTATTTGCAAAACAAATATCTTTTAACCACAAGATTGAGAGCGAGTGATTCAAGGACGTCGTCTCGAAGTTTGCCCATCTTTCTCTGCACTCCAAGCAAAACACTAAGCACTTTGAATCACACACAGAGCCCAGCTGTTGCTGTTGCTGTAAATAAAATGAAATATTTTGTAGTGAAATGCAATACTAATATGAAAGAATGTGCTGTTCTAGATGTGGCTTATTTTAGATAATAACGGAATTTTCTACAGTTTTACATGTACATGTACATCTAAGAACACTACAACTTGGAAATGCATGCATGTTGCATCTTAACCAAACAATGTGTTTGATTTTGTATTCCTAATGTTCTTTGTTGTGTGGTGTGTGTGGTGAATGAATTATCTGGTGTAATGATCAACTGAAAAATGGCGGCAAGAAAGCGAAAACACGAGACAGCCCTGTTGGTGAAGTGTGTGTCATACTCATTTCAGCGATTCTAACATAGAGGACCAATTTGTTTCACGTCTCTAACTGCACAGGAACCCCGAGATCGACTGATAAAACTATTTATACTATTTTTGAGTATTATTTTAGTCACGACCAGTCGGGAGCGGGCCGGGATCGGCACGCACGCCTGCTGCCGCACGCGCACGCATAGCGCTCAGTCACTGCTGACGAACATATTTGGCCACTTGTTTTGATTTATATTTTACAGTAGCAGACAACAAACTGACATGTTGTGGAGAGGTGTCACAGGAAAGAACAAACACTCAACTACGATCGTCATAGTAAATTTAAATCATTTAATTTTCAAATGTGTACACACGGACTGTGCGTTGAAAAACATGTTGACAAGTTGAAAAAATGTTTGT
>JADBJO010009382.1:0-17500 GCA_016801955.1 Conus betulinus
TCCCCATAACTCAGCAAAAGAATTCTGAGATTAGGAGGGGGAGCACTGGAAATCGTATGAACGAAATGGGAGAAAAATTTCAGTTGATGAAGGGGAACGGATAGAAATCAAGGCAGGAAGGGGAGTAGAAAAGACACAGTATTATGCTCGGCAGACAGAGGGAAGTCATCTAACATACTGTGTTTTGCCCTGAACACGTCTCCACACACTGTCTTATGCAGGCAGAAAGGGGCGCTGAACAGAATCATTGTTGACGGCAACAGCCACAAAACAAACACTGCCACCTCTTGTCCATTGTGCTCATGACCTGTAAACGACTCACAACCACCGTCTCTGAACAATGATTTCATAATCTTTTTTCAAATAATTTCTATAAAAGTTGTAGCAAACTGACCTATTACACAACGATTGCTTTGTAAGTCTACTGCCATGTCCAATCATTAACATTCACAAGCCTTCCAGTGAACAGTAAACACAGAGTGTAGGAAACTGGAAACGGAGCGAATTGTAAACACGTCTGCACTCGATGACTCCTCAGCTCAGACTCCCACACATACAGAGAGAGAGAGAGAGAGAGAGAGAGAGAGAGAGAGACAGACAGGACAGACAGACAGACAGACAGACAGACAGAGGCAGAGGCACAGAGACAGAGAGAAAGCCTCGGTCTTTTTTATTCTTGTAGTAGTCTAATGGCCTGTCCACTTTCAGATGATGCCCTACTTTGTGATACACGTGCTGGATGATCTGCCCGGCTTTGCCGGACTCTACATGTCCATGTTGTTCAGCGGTGCCTTGAGGTATGACTATATCACTGATGTGTGCGTCTGAGGTCATGGGTTCGAGTGTCCTGTGAAGGACATTTTAAAGTTGGATTTTTTTCAGCCTCGCCGCATTGTGCCCAACCATGGGCTCATGGAAGTTTGTGGGAACACTGGAGTCACACAGTCAAATACCGCTCACTTAATGGATGCGGTCTCTTGGAACATTACTCAAATTACCAGGTCAACACTGCAAGTGTCTATATTTCCGTGGGGTTGGTCGGCACTGGGGTACGTTACCGAGGAAGCAAGCATAGGGTACAGCCTGGCCTTGAACTCTAACACCAGAATGGAATCCGTACCCGCCGTGTGGTGAAGTGGATAGCGTTGCGGACTCCCGACTGGGAAATCGTGGGTTCGATTCCTTACATTTGTGGGATTTTTCTGCCTCGACCGACTCCAACCCAGAGCTGAATTTATTATGGGCTCAGTTAGGAAGACTGATACCGCACAGTCGAGTTTTTTCCACTAAATGAATGTGTCTCTGAGAGTATTGCTCAAATTTCCTGACGAACACTGCAGGTGCCAATAATTCGTGGGAGTGGTGAACGCCCGGATGTATTGTGAAAATAGGACAAAAGACGGCAGCTAAAGAATTCAGTTTAACCATGTGAAATTCATACAGAATGGAACTCCATGCAATAATCTTCATCATCTCAAATTATTCAAGGTCGTTTACCACAGACCATTTAGTAAAACTAACCAGTCACTTAAAAAAAAAACAATTCTCCCGCAGAAAAAGTACTTTGGCTACAATTTTGATGTTAAAAAAGCCTATGACAGCGTATGCCATGCTAGGCTTCTTTTCAAATTAAACAAATGTTGGTACTACTTCTGGCAGAATGTTTGATTACATTAAAAGCTTCCTAACAGAAAGAGCATATGTACACGGATTGGAAGAACTTATTCATCCTTTAGGAATGTAGATATGGGAATTCCTCAGGGATCAGTTCCTGCTCCCATGCTGTTCACAATCCTAATCCACGATCTTCCCAAATCTATGTCAAAAGCAACGCGTGTAGTTCAATATGCAGATGGTATCGCTATTTGCATTAACTGTACATTCCAATAAAATACATTCCAATACATTCCAATTCCAATTGAAGCATTCCAATAAAAGAACAATAAGCTTTGTGCAGACTTTGTACCAAAAGGAATTGGATAAATTATCTATATATTTGAAGAACAACGGATTACAATTATCTGGAGAAAAAAAAAATATTTCATGTTGTTTAACAATGGTGAGAACCCAAAGATACTACCGTTGCTTTTTCTAGATGGCCAGATTCTAGACTATGAACAAAAACTTAAATCCTTGGGGTATTTTTGACTCCTAAGCTGACCTGGAAAACACATACTGAAAATTTGATAGATAAAACAACAAAAAGATTAAACGTTCTTAAAATCATATGTTGTCAACCATGGGGTCAGGACTGTCATACCCTTTTACATCTATACATTTCTTCAGTCTGATCGAAATTGACTTGTGAGCAGGAAGTGTATTTCTCTGCACCTAATTCTCTTTTAAAGAGATTGCAAAGCTTGGATAGTAAGGCCATGAAATTAGCTCTGGGAGTCCCAGTTCATACATACACTTATAGATGTTATAAAGAGACAAATACATTGCCACTTAATGAGAAGCGAATATCGTATGTAACCAGATAAATTGTCAGAAGTCTCTTTGTTGAAAATTCAGCTACTGAAGAAATACTGATGGATTCCAGTGAAGATTTTCCTAAGGGGTCTAAAAACATATCATATATTCAACCAATTAGAAAATACACATCTGACTTCATGTCACATTGTAATATTGATATTACTGGTATACCAGAATTTCCTGTGGTACCTCCAATGCCTCCTGGGGAGCACCTAAATGCTTCTTTTGATTACAAATACACTATGTTAAATAAAAGTGATAATGTCAGTATTTCAACATCTGAAGCTTGTGAACATTTAGAAAACAGCTATCCAAATCATATAAAAGTGTTCACAGATGGGTCAGTATTGGAATCCTCTGCCAGTAGTTCTCGCTTTATGATACCAAGTTTAAATGTCAGGAAATCATACTGTTTTGGAAAGGAGTTTTCAATCTATACCTCAGAGTTATATGCAATACTCAAGGCATTGACTTACACGTATGATACACCAATTGCTTTCTATGAAATTTTACCTTGTTTTGATTCCAAATCTACTTTACAATCACTAGGGCGTTGAGACTCAAAGCTAGAAAAGATCTGCTTTTCAAAATATTTCATTGTTTCATTCTAGACATGATAATTTATTTTTGTTGGGTCCCATTTTACTGTGGTATAAAGTAGAATGAAACAGCAGACAGTCTTGCAGAGAAGGAGCAAATAGGAACGCTGAAATCTTTTTTAATCCCTTAGATTTGTCCTCTTGTAAATTAATCCAAATTATGGAAAAGTATATTAATAAGCAGAGTTTTAGTGAAACAAAATTGCTACTTTACCATCACTCTCAAGCCACATTGCTAGATTAATTCATAAATTAAGGCTGAATACTTGGAACACTAAATATTCTCACGGTTTTATTTGTATCTGCAGAGAAAACATCTATGTGCATCATCTTTTGTTTGGATGCTCAGTGTTTATTTACCTCGCTCTATCAGGAGAAAGGTGTTGAGATGAATAACTTTGATAATGTCAATACTGTTTTTTTATGGTTCATATATTGCTATAATTGCCAGGGTCATTTCGCAGTCACAGGCTGCAAAACTTTCATAAAGATCAACAATTTTGTGTACCACTAGGGTATTTCACTTATGTAAATATGCATATATCATATGTGGGTTTGAAAGTACTAACATGGATAATAAATTAAGTGTGAAGTTGTTTTTGTTGTTGTTGTTGTTGTTGTTGTTATGAGTGTCTAATATCATCTGGCGATGAAAAGTCATTAACTAAACCACTGAACTGAAATGAAAAGAATTGATGTTTTAAAGAGAGGATTCTTGACTGTAGGCAGCAGAACTGGCTTGATTGTGTCTGTCAAAGTGATAGATTCATACAGTACAGAGAATTTAAGAGTCGTGAGTTTGAACTATACATTACCACAAAATTGAATCGATTATCATGAGCACATTGTGAAGACAGTGTGCTGCTACTTAGTGCCCCACTTAATTCTGTACTTTCACTATTGTTGTGAATTTCTTTACATTTGTTTCTGCCTGTGTCTTAATTTGTTTGTTTTGTTTGATTGTATGTGTACCCCTTCAGAATGGGGCCTTGGCCTTAAAACTGAACGAACTCTCAAAGTCGTATTGTCTGTCTAGCACCGTGTCTTCCCGGAATCAACGCTCTGGCGGCTAACTCTGTGGAAGACCTGCTTGCACGACCCTTGAGAGGATTCCGAGACACCACCGTCACTGTGATAGCCAAGGTGCTGGGTGAGTAAGTGTATGGCATGCTTACACAAAGGCTGAGTAATTGAGGCGTTTGGCGCTTCTTGATTCTTACTGTATATTTGGCTTGGAACTGAAGGTCATCCTAAGTATCAGATAAAATGCTGCTGCAGTTGTTGCAGACTGCATTTGTTTTTGTTTTGTTTTTCCATTGTCCAGTCAAAAACTGAAATTAGGAAATGTACAAGTTATAGATTGACTAGCATCTACTTTGACATATTCTTCCAATTTGCGACTGTATCAAACTGCCAGCAGTTTTAACATTGCATTTTTCCTCCGAGAGAAGTATGCAAATATATATATATATGTATATATATATATATATATATATATATATATATATATATATATTTGTGTGGGCGCGTGAGCACTGTACGTGTGGCACGTGGCCTGTAGTTTTTTTTTATCTTTTTGGGGCGCGTTCCATAGCAACAATGAAACTTGGATTAAAAAAAACAGCCAAAACTCCACATTCAATGTCACGATGGGATCTTATGATGGAGCTGAAACCTGTGAATTGGTTGGACTCTTCATGTTGTCTCATATACAGAAAATACTTGGTAAACAGGTTGGCCTATACAGAGATGATGGCCTTGCCATGCTAAACAATAAACCCAAAACCATTTGAAAACAAGAAGAAAGAACTTTGTAAAATTTTCCAAAGCCATAACCTAAAAAAATACAGTAGAAGAACTGTCATGCAATGAGAAAGCATTTAACAGTGCAGCAGCCGAATACCAAGAGGCGCTGTATAAAAGTGGTTACAACTACAAATTACAATACAACCCAGATAACAACACGAACAGCAATAAGAAAAAACAGGAAAAGAAAGATTATATGGTATAACCCCCTCCATATGATGGAAGAACAAAAACTAACGTAGGAAAAGAGTTCTTAAGAATCCTTACAACATCATTCCCAAAAGAACATGTACTATCTAAAATATCAATAAAAACACCATCAAGCTATCGTACTCGTGTATGCCTAACCTTAAAAATAATAATGATTCTTCCAATAAAACCAAAAGCAATACAACCAAAGAGGGTGACGAAAGGACATCTTGTAATTGCACAAAAAAGGACCAGTGCCCCCTCTGAATAATAAATGTCTCTACAATAATATTGTGTACCAAGCTACAGTAACAACGACAGTGATAAAGAAACATACATAGGGATCACGGCTAACCGTTTTAAAACCAGATATGCAAACCACAAACAGTCTTTCAAGCAGGAAAAATATAAAAACAAACAGAATTAAGCAAATATATTTGGAAGCTTAAAGATAAGAAAATAGATTATAACATATCATGGAAAATTATAAAAAGAGCAACACCATACAACAACATTTCTAAAAAAATGCAATCTATGCACTACAGAAAAGTGGCTGATATTATGTAAACCCCATCTAGCATCTCTGAACTCTAAAGTAGAAATGATAAACAATTGCAGGCATAAATGGAAATCTTTATCAATGCACCATCCCCTGGCACGTCCCCCCTGAACGCGCCCCCCCAAGATAAAAAAAAAAAAAACTACAGGCCACGTGCCACACGTACAGTGCTCACGCGCCCACACAACACACTATATAACACCGGTGGTGCGCCCAGTTTGTACCCTGAGGAGAGCTCTTTTAGCTTGAAACAGATTTGTAGTAGGTTTTTAATCCTTCATTTTAAACCTAGCCACCCACACGTAGGCTTTGCCGGCGTGTGAACCATCGTGTGACTCAAGTTAACGATTTGACCCAGTCAGTTGTGACGTGTGATGAAAGACAGCCAACCAGCGACCAGGAAGCGTACACAGAGCCAATCAGACCAACAGGAAGTGGTGGATGCCTTCAATGTGCGTGATAGAACTCCAGACAACGAAAGGCAGAAATACTGGTCCTGACCTTTGTACATCTTTGGTCCCACAAATCAAATCATGGCTTGTTGACCGGACCAGCTCTGGTGACTGATGTATCATATTCTTCTTTTATTTTCTATGTTCAGTGGTGGTTTACGGCATGGCGACCATCGGGCTCGCCTACGCCATGAAGGCCATGCAAGGGCCAGTCACTCAGGTGAGTTTCTTATTCCCAACAAGCGGGGAAGTAGGCCGTGCGTAAAAACTGAAAATTAGCGCCAAAACGCATACCCATATAATACATTCTGAGGCCAGGTGTGCTCTTTGACTCCATGACAGTGACCATAAATCAGCCCCTGCAATACCCCTGTGCTCCATCCCTGCCAGTCTGCAAATGTGCAGGACGTCCCCCTCCCTCCCTGCACCGAACCTGCCTCCACTCTCCCCTCCTGTCCCCTAATGTAACATCTGATCCCCTCCCTCCCTGCACCGAACCTGCCTCCACTCTCCCCTCCTGTCCCCTAATGTAACATCTGATCCCCTCCCTCCCTGCACCGAACCTGCCTCCACTCTCCCCTCCTGTCCCCTAATGTAACATCTGATCCCCTCCCTCCCTGCACCAAACCTGCCTCCACTCTCCCCTCCTGTCCCCTAATGTAACATCTGATCCCCAGCCTCCCTGCACCGAACCTGCCTCCACTCTCCCCTCCTGTCCCCTAATGTAACATCTGATCCCCTCCCTCCCTGCACCGAACCTGCCTCCACTCTCCCCTCCTGTCCCCTAATGTAACATCTGATCCCCTCCCTCCCTGCACCGAACCTGCCTCCACTCTCCCCTCCTGTCCCCTAATGTAACATCTGATCCCCAGCCTTCCAGCCAATTTTCACATTATGCCATCGTCGTTTCTCCTTAGAAGTCAAAGTGGTAAATTGTGATATGTGTACCTGGACTACTTCGCATTCGTCTTGATGCACATAAGAAATGCACAAGAGAGAGAGAGAGAGAGAGAGAGAGAGAGAGAGAGAGAGAGAGAGAGAGATTTTCAGACTGATTTTAACCAAAGAGTCCTCTTGTTGTTCTTTTCTATGCAAACTGCAGTTCTCATTCAATGACTTCGGCTTGTTCATAGCGAGGCTTTCGACCGTCCCTACCACAAGTCTCTCAAAGCCGTTTGCTTTTCGTTTTTGAAAGAGAGGTTCTGGAGGAGCAATTCATTTCTTTTTGATTCTTTTCACTGGAGGGAGCTGTATGACACCAGTGTTTATGATCATTGTAATTGTGGTTGGTGGTGATGGCGTTGTTTTATGTTCAGATCAGCAGATGGGTTTCAAAACTAATTTTTTTTCTACACTCAGGATGTAAATACCATGAAAACCAAACAATGGAGCATGTCCTAAGCTCATGTAAAGTAGCCCTGGCTCAAGGAAGGTACACATGGAGGCACAACCAAGTGCTCAAAGAGATTGTACAAGTAGTCTGGGCTAGTACCAACACCACAAAAGGGAAAATCAGGACTCCAAAAGCACCCGCAACATTCTTCACGGCAGCAGGCAGCAAATCATGGCCAAGAAACAACAGTGCCACTCGGAACATGCAGGCAGAATCTGCTGGACGGGGCAGATGACTGGGAGTGCACTGCAGACCTCCCAGAATGGAAGAGTTACCCAGAGATCATCAGCAAGAGTGGCATGAGACCAGACATAGTAGTCCACTCTCAGTCAACCAAGCAGCTGATCATGATCGAGCTCACGGTGCCATATGAACAGAATGGAGGCAGCTCAAATCTACAAGACTGAAAAGTATGCTGATCTGGCAAACAGCCTGAGGAGAGAAGGCTATCAGGTCAAAGTCCTCACTGCAGAAATTGGAGCTGGGGGGGGGGGGTTTGTAGGAACGTCTGCATACAGCCTCATGAAACAGCTCTCAGTTGCAGGGAGGGAAAAAAAACAGAGCCCTGAAAGCAATGGCAGAAGCAGCAGAGAGGTGTTCAAGCTGGATCTGGTCAAGGAGGAACAAAAGTGAACTTCATAAGGCTTAACTTTCCTACAAATATCAGGTGTCCCAGTGGCTCAGTGGTTAGAGCGCGAGTCATTAAGTGGAAAATGAGCATGTCCAGAGGGTCATGGGTTCGAATCCCAGCCATGGCTCGTCCCAAATGGGAAAAAAAAGGGGCAGCAGAGGGACATCCGGAGTCATGAACCGGGTGTGGCCCAACCGCCCTAGAGTGTCAGGAGATAAGGGCTGAAAAACACTTGCTTGAAGGGGCTTCACTTCTGAGGAGACTCTCTCCTGCCACACTCTCAACGAGTTTCTTTCTACGAAGAGGGGTGGCGTCGGTATCTCGGTTGCTTGAAGGACGGGCTCAGTCAGATGGTCTCGAGGTCGAAACCCAGTCGTCTAACATAAAACTGGTATTGTTGTTGTTGACTGTCCTCACTGGTTGTCATTCTGCTGATGTAGTTCATGGTGTCTGTTGTAGTTAGTTTTGTTTGTTTTGCTTAATTTTTATCATGTGTTATGTGTGCGTGCGTGCGCGTGTGTGCGTGTGTATGTGCGTGCGTGCGTGCGTGTGAGTGTGGGTGTGTGGCGTTGGTGTGGTTTGTTGTTGTCCCATTTTAAATATTCCCTTACTTGCCCCCCCCACCCCCCACCCCCAATGCACAGCCACACCAGTTGGCTGCCAAGGGCAACCTACAGGAAGCAGTCAGTCTTGTCACCAAGAGGTGAGCAATCGGAGGAGACACCGCACTGCAGCTCAGATGGTGTTCATTGTTGCTGGCTCTGTTCAATCATGCACGGGACACCAGCCACTAACACCCCTTCTGACGACACCAGTTACCTTAGTCCAGGAGCCAGCGTGAGTGGGCATCTTCCTACGGAGATTACCACTACGTCAGTTGACAACAGCTTCCGTGAACTCGCCGATGCCAATGATTTTGACCCGAATTGATCGTGGACAAGGACCTGATGAGGAAGTAGGAACTTTAAGTCACGACAAGAATATGACTTGAAAGCCACAGAATCAAATGCCTCTTTTATGATGATGATGAGGATAGAGTATGACATGGAAGCCACAGAATCAAACGCATTTTTTATGATAATGACTGAGGATGAGGATGAAGATGAGTTCCATTTCGGTCTGAGACTACATGACCGGAATGTCAACCAGCGCCAAAGAAAGGCTCTCAGAGGCGCCCTCATTTAGTGAAGGGAGCTCGATTGTGTTACTGCATTCCCTGTCTGAGCCCCCGCGCACATTCAACAACTCTGAACCAGCGCTAGTTGATGCCGAACAATCCCACAAAGAAATGCTGCTGATGGGATGACCCTGAACCATGACCTCCCACCTCATAACACGCTACACTGATTTCAGCGCGGCACAGAGGCTCGTTAGTGTCAGTGAATGGATGAAAACCCTTTTCCACGGCTCCCAGAGTTCCTGGAGTCGTTATTCCCATCGGCCAGAGGGAGATGTCGACATCAGATTTCAATAAACAAAGCAACCGTGAAGGACGCAGAACACAGAAGACCTCACAATACAACTTGGTACAGAGAATTTCACTTCTCCACTGTGACTGTGTTTCTTAAAGGTAGTCTGCTTTATGTGATGTGGTAAACGAACAACAACTTTAAACCGAACAACCGAATATGAGAAGAAAGAAAGCGTCGATAATCAGCACTTCAGTCTTGAGAGACTTAATTAACCATGTTAAGGGAATAATGTATAAAAGACAGATGCATAGATATTCACTGTGTGAAGATAACTTCCTGGTAGTGTCACATTCCCTTTGGAGCTGGATCTTCTGTCAACACCGTGCAATGCGTCTAGAAAGAGAACCATGCATGGTCACATGAACAGTCTGAGACAAGCCTGGACACGTACGTGGCAGCTTTAACTCCTCATCTTGAGGCTGGGCAAACTGCAGAGATGTGTTTGGGGCCACTGAGAGCCAACAAATGTAGGTATGAAGAAGAAGACGACTGAGCATGGTGTTCGTCAACACATTTGATGTTCCATCAAAGCCTTTCTTTACAAAAAAAAAAAAAAAACGAAACAACAACCAAAATCTACTTTTTCTAGACATTTGACAACCATTCAACGAAGAAATAAACCCTTTTTTTCCTACCTTCATACTGTAGACTGATCATAAAAGCAAAAGTAGAAGCACTGGGCCGCCAAAGCAATTCCACTTTTGCTCTGATGCTTCAGTTTCAAAGAGAGATGAATGCAGGTGGAAATTGACACAAATCTTAAAAACAAGAATAAAGACAAATTACATGACAAAAGATGAATCATTTCGCCCTCTAACATTTAATATTTTCATCATCATCATCATTATCATGATTGCTTACTATAATTGCTATCATTATATTATGATCATCATTATCAACTCCCTGTGTCCTCTTCCTAAAGGCTGGTTTTCATTCAACGCCAATCTTGCGCCGAATATATGAAGATCAGTGACCGCTGGTTCTTCGTTTTAATTGTCCTGAGTGTTCCTTCTCTTGCCCTGAAGAAGACCTAAGAGGCCGAAACGGGTCGTGTTTCGCCTTCTGATTTGTTTGTCCTTGTTTTGGACGGACTCACCAAGAATTCTGTTGAAAATTCCATGCTTTAGTTGCCGCCTGCAGAAACCCTTTGAAACCTACAGACTTTTATATTAACAAAAATGCATGGATTTCTTTCAGCTGGCCACGACAGCTTTCGGCGCCTGTGGAGGTCCGGTGGTCGGGATGTTTATGCTGGGCGGGGCCTTTCCCTGGGCCAACAAATACGTGAGTTGTTTCTTTCTTACCAGGGCAGGGTAGGCTGTGTAGCTGTGTACTGACACTGGACGGACAGACCTACAAGCCCCATGTCCATCATACCAGACTTTCCTGAGGCAGCTCCCACTCACCTTCCTCAGCACCCTCCACCTCACCTACCCTTTCCCCCTTCCAGCCATGAGATGCCACAGATTGTGTGGAAGGGGGTGGGTGTTATGTGAGGCCTGCTGATACTGAAGACACCTCTCTTCATCCTGCAAATCAGAGCCAGTACCGTGCCCTCTTCAAGCAGAGCAAAATGGCCGTTGCTGGCTGGTCCCTTTTCATCCCCATTTTGACCCAGTCGACTGACGGAGTGTCAGCTTAGAAGACGAAGGAAAAAGAAGAGGACTCGAACGAATGTATCTACAAGTACACATAACACCCATCCGTTCCGTCCCCCCCCCCCCCCCCCCCCCCCCCCCCCGCTTTTTTTTTTTATCCCTAAACAATAAAACTGTTTCGGAATTGAGTTGCTGTATTCTGAATTTTCTTTCCTCTACAGACATTTTCTTGGATTAATAATCATATCGAGATTACATACTGGACTTATAAATGCACTTTCTGTGAAAAATAAACCGGCACAAAATCGTTTGTAATGTGGATGAGACTTATACAGGTTGAAAGACCTTGCAGAACCAGTTCTTTTATGATTATGGAAAACAGATGTGGATGAATCATGTTGTGTGTAAAACGTAGCTCGATAAAGGGCTGTTTTACTTTTTGTTTTATCAATGGCCAGCCTACATCATGCGAGCACCTTGCACAAAAACAAAATGATAATAAACACATGTGTTTTGCCTCTGTCGGTAAAGCAATGTATCAGTACATGCAACGCACAAATACAATTGTTTCTTACAATAAATGTATAGGTATTTCTCTTCCAAAAAAAAGCAAATAAACTAAAGTCTGCATTCGAAGGCTCAGAATTGTACTGTGATATACATACTGTTAAAAAATAAATATGAAAATTTTCAGCGTACTGACATCTTCATTTAAGCCTAGTCGCAAGAATCAGAATTTCTTAAATGCAAATATGCAAAAATAAACTGCTTCAGTCAAAACCTTGACGCAAGTTAAAATGGTTACAAATTATATGTCTTGCAGCTTACTTTTCTGTTATATATATAAACATGAACTGGATGCCCAGGTTTTGTTTGCCAATTTGTTTCCTTCTTTGAACGGTAAAAATGAAGTTTGGAGGCAAAAAAAGCCAGCCAAAACTGTTGTAATAAAAAAAAATGCCAGCTGATTGCCAATCCCTGCATCTTCCACTTCTACTACTGGTCTTTGAACTGGTCGCGCTTTTCTTCTGATCACTTTTTACACCTCTGACATGACCTGCGTGGTCAGGTTGGGGTCTAAGCATTGCCAGATGAAGTATTCTTTCTTTCCCAGAGTGCCCTTCTTGGAGGATTGACTGGACTGGTCATCAACCTCTGGCTGGCCATTGGCTCCAGACTGTACGGGAAACCCATTGTGAGTTTGCCCCCCGGACCGATTGACAACTGTAACCTGGACCCACATAACCATACCCTGGGATCTCTCAACTCCATTCTCAACAGCACCTTACCATCTACCACCATGAGCGGCTACGACGTCAAACTATGTACACAGATAGCGTCGGGGTGTCCACATTCGGATCTGTGAATCAATCAACAGGGTTGAAACTCTACGGCTGAGCTGGTTGACGAGTAAGTTAAAACGATGCTGTCTGTCTGTCTGTCTGTCTGACTCTCTCTCTCTCTCTCTCTCTGTCTCTGTTGCTCTCTCTTTCTCTGTCTGTCTGTCTGTCTCTGTGGGCCGCAGTGGTAATCAACATTATCGTCTTTGTTGTACACTTAAATGAGGACGTGTATATCTGTCTCAATGTCTTTGAGTGCATGGCGCGCAAATGTCAGTGAACTTGTGAGTCCGTATGGTCACGTGTGTGCGTGTGTGTGTACGTGTGTGTGTGTGTGTGTGTGTGTGTGTGTGTGTGTGTGTAAGGGTGTGTGTGTGTGTGTGTGTGTGTGTGTACGTGAGTGCGTGCGTGTATGTGTGTGTGTGTGTGTCTGTGTAATTGTTTCTGCCAACATGTGTTTACACTCATGCTCCCTGTTAGGCTGGAAAAGAAGACATGCTCTACTAATGACACAAAACAATAACAACAAAAGGAATTTCTCACATTTTTCAAAGAAAATTACAGGCGAGCCCTCTTGAATATGTATTAAATCCCATCGAAATTCAATCAACGGTCAGGTGTGTTGCTGTCCAAACTGGAGAAGACTCACGCACACACACGCAGAAAGAAAAATACTCCATGTGGTGATAATATTAATCTGACCTCAGTTGTGGATGCGTTGATGGCAGTCCACACAAACACACACACACACACACACACCAAACAACACACACACACAGAAACACACACACACGAACACGCACGAAACACAAGCACTCATTGACACGCGCACGCGCGCTCCCCCCACCCCCCTCCCCCCTTCCTTCCCATACACATACAACAGACATTATACACATACGCCCGCGCACCTATAGGCGCGCGCGCGCACACACACACCGCACACACACAAACACACACACACACACACACAGACACACACACACATGCACACACATGGCACGCCGCGCACACACACACACACACACACACACACACACACAACACACACACACACACACACCGCACGCACAATACACACACACACCCCATACACATATATATATATATAGATAGATAGATAGATAGATAGATAGATATAGATAGATATAGATATATATACACATACGCGCGCGCCACCTATGCACACACACACACACACACAACACACACACGCACACACACACACACACACACACACACACACCACACACACACATCGGATACATACAAAATGTGGAATGACTGATCGAGTCATCCAGTTTGAAACCATGAGTCAAAACTGAAGTCTTTCTGTCCCTATCAGCTCCTGCTCAGAGTGGAGTTTGCCACGGGCTGAAACTGCGAAAAAGATGGAACCACACCGTCGACTTTCATCCACTTAGTGGAGGCTTCTCTGAAAATGTGGCTCAAATTTCCTGACCAACACTGCAGATGTCTGTATCTCTTGGGCCCAGAGTAATCCTTCCTATTTCTGTGCTCGGGATTGGTTAACCCCGTTATGACTTTTGAGAGTAAGTGTAAGAGCATTTTTCTGTCGTGCAGTCTTAGACCAAGACTTGAAAGCTGTCATTTCATCTTCAACACCCTCATTCCATCGATCAACTCGAAGAAAAGCCTCCAATTCTGTGGCCCTTCATACCCTGCTGTCATGGCGGCGACTTCTGTTTGGTTAAAATACTCCACGTCTGTGCCCAGTTTGAATTTCTGTCGGTGTCAACGGTAATAGTGGGCCTCTGAAGTTCAGCTCGCTCACGTTGGCTCCTCGACTAAGCCATTATTGCCCCCAACGGCGCCTCAGTGGGTGCTGTCCTGCCTATGTTGGATCAAATATGCACAACTGAAAACCACCGATTTGACTGGGCAGCAGGGCAGTGTCTCCTCCGGTGGGTTTCCTCATGACGACTTGACATCGATTGCTCCCTCTGGATTGCCGGTGCCGGGTCACTGTCTGGATGGGCTGGCATTGGATGGGGGGAGGGGATCGCGGGGGGGGGGGGGCTAGAATGAGCGGTGTGTGTGTGCAATGCTAATGAAGCAGCACGAAGGATGACACACCTGAACAGAAAAAAAGAGAAAAATGAGGTGAGAGAGAGGAGAGAGAGAGAGAGAGAGACAGAGAGAGAGAGAGAGAGTGGAGGAGAGAGAGAGAGAGAGAGAGATTTCAGAAAGAAAGAGCAGAGGATTTTAGGGAGAAAGATAGAAAAAAAGGGGTTGACAGAGAGAGAGAGAGAGAGAGAGAGAGAGAGAGAGAGAGAGAGAGAGAGAGAGAGAGTTGGATGGGATGGAGGTGGGAATGGACGGGAGCGGGTCGGGGTAGCAGACTTTCGTTCAGTAGAAAATAGGGCCTACATACAGTTTTATAAGCGACAACCTCTCGACTCTCGCCCCACAGAAAAATCGTCACGTGGACTGTTTTTCTGTCACGGATGTAGGCAGCAATGATGTAGAATCCCTGGACACCAGACTGATCTTCCCTTTCTGCCGGAGACTGTACCGATTGCCGGAGCCTCTGCATCGCCCCGAAGACATCTCCAACGTCATTGCAATGAAGGTAAGTAAGCTTACAATTTGGTGACAGTCTGTTGGATACAGTGAGCTAGCTGGAGTTCACCTCACGAATCCACTGTTGTGTCTTGTATTGTGCATGGCCGTAGCAAATCCCTGAAAATCGATGTTTTTTTTTTTTTAAACAAACTGGACATCTAATTGTGCACCACAAGTGCAGATGCCAACAGGGATCTAAGCTCCAGGACTGCTGTATTTCTGTCAAGGGCTGCTCCATTCTGTTAGTCACCCGTGGACGTTAGGCAAAGGTCATCCCTCGTGTAGGATTTCCTTCACTGTCACCCACATTCCAGCATCGCCATCCTGGCTGAGTTGTCCCATCCTGGACAGGCTACACTCCACACAGCAGTAGAGCTCCGTGTGAGAATCCTCTGTCAGATTAGGAGGAATGCCATGTTGGAGTGTCAGAGTCGGTTTCTGCCATAGACAGCTGTAATAATGCCGTTAAAGTTCAAGGGTCCCCCTTCCCACCCCTCTCACTCCCTGCTGTTCATGATTCTGATGCGGTTAGGGTTCAGGGATCTCCCCTCCTGCCCTTCATGAATCTGATGCTGACACGGCTCTCTGAGATTGGATTGGGGCCACGTTCTGGTCAGTTCCCACCTCAAGGTCACGTTGTGGTCAGTTCCCACCTCAAGGTCACATTGTGGTCAGTTCCCACCTCAAGGTCACATTGTGGTCAGTTCCCACCCCAAGGTCACGTTGTGGTCAGTTCCCACCTCAAGGTCACGTTGTGGTCAGTTCCACCCCAAGGTCACGTTGTGGTCAATTCCCACCTCAAGGTCACGTTGTGGTCAGTTCCCACCTCAAAGTCACGTTGTGGTCAGTTCCCACCTCAACGTCATGTTGTGGTCAGTTCCCACTCCAAGGTCACGTTGTGGTCAGTTCCCACCTCAAAGTCACGTTGTGGTCAGTTCCCACCTAAAGGTCATGTTGTGGTCAGTTCCCACTCCAAGGTCACGTTGTGGTCAGTTCCCACCCCACGGTCAGGTTCTGGTCAGTTCCCACCCCAAGGTCACGTTGTGGTCAGTTCCCACCTCAAAGTCACGTTGTGGTCAGTTCCTGCCTCAAAGTCACGTTGTGGTCAGTTCCTGCCTCAAAGTCACGTTGTGGTCCGTTCTCAGCTCTGTCTGCTTGGAAAGAGTCAGCAATGTTCGGCCCCTCTCTGTCCTCAGGCTTTGCTTCAAGAACCTTTGGTCGGATAGAAGCGCTGCAAGGCAAGCAGCCATCCATTGCTGGCATTTACTCTGCCAACTGTCGATGACCATATCTTCAGTTACAGCAAGTTTCCTGTGAAATTGCTAAAAGTTTTCATATCTTCGTGCGTGAAAATTATATACATTGCTATAAACCCATATACTTTCATGCATAAATATTATACACGATTACGAGCTCTGAAAACTGTCTTTAAAAAAGCCCATATCCTTGGTGGACAAAAAATATTGTAAAAGGTATAAAGACTCTGAAAAATGCGTAAAATCCACACATCTTTTGTGCACAAATGCCATACAACATATTAATCTGGAAAGCTAACAAAAATACCACATATCTTTAGTGCACAAATATAATTTTCAATTTTTAAAACTCTGAAAACTCAAAATGTGCATGTCCATTGTGCACAAATGCCATACAAGGTGTAAAGGCTCTGGAAACAGAATCTACATGTGTTTTGTGCACAAATGCCATGCAAGATGTAAAGCTCTGAAAACTCAAAATCTACATATCCTTTGTGTACAAATGACAAACAGGACGCAATAGCTCTGAAAACAGTCAAATTCTACATGTGCTTTTTGTACACAAATGTCATACAAAATATGGAGCTCTGAAAACTGTCGGATTGTATGCGTGCTTTGCGTACAAGTGCCATATAAGACGTAAAAGCTCTGAAACTGTCAAAATGTATTTGTGCTTTGTACACAATTGCCATACAACATAAAGTTCTAATGTGCGCGTAAATATGAATGAGACTCTCTGGAAACTTGAAATATATGTCCTTTGTGCACATACCACGCAAGGTGCAAAAGCTCTGAAAACAATCAAAGTCAACATATGCTTATGCAAAAACGCCATACAAGATGTCAAAACTTAAGAAACTCCAAATCTATACGTGCCCTGTGCACAAATACCGCACAAGAATTAAAAGCTTTGAAAACTGTCAGAATGTGTCCATGCTTTGTGCACTAATGCCACACAACGTCAACGTTCCATTGTGCGCATAAACGTGACTGAGTCAACAGACTCACGTCGTGATGTGTCTGTGTGTGATGCAGAACTACCGTGAGGCGTGGGACACGTTCAAGAAGAGGGGAGTGCAACAGGAGATCTTCACCGAGACCCCGGACAGCAATGATCATGACCTTTCTGGTCACCTTCAGAACGGAG
>JADBJO010009382.1:22500-33913 GCA_016801955.1 Conus betulinus
ACAGTGGCATAGAAGATAAGAAGTTGAAAAAAAAAAAACCAACATCAAACCCAGAAGAGCGTCGATGGTTCGATCAGATGAAGGAAGGTGTCTCTGGCACGACCCTCATCTTCTTCCCAAAGAAATCACCCATTTGTTAGAACATTATTCGTCATATTGCCTGAAATCACCCATTTATTAACATGTTATTCGTCGTATTACCTGAAACAACCCATTCATTAACAAGTTATTCGTCATATTACCTGAAACAACCCATTCATTAACATGTATTCGTCATATTATCTGAAACAACCCATTTATTAACACGTCATTCGTCATATTACCTGAAACAACCCATTTATTAACATGTTATTCGTCATATTACCTGAAACAACCCATTCATTAACATGTCATTCGTCATATTACCTGAAACAACCCATTCATTAACATGTCATTCGTCATATTACCTGAAACAACCCATTTGTTAACATGTTATTAGTCATAATACCTGAAACAACCCATTCATTAACATGTTATTCATCATACTACTTAGTTTCAAAGTGAGGTGACTAGAGGTGGAAACTGTTTTCATTGTCCGGAATGTTGTTTATCTTGCCTGAAGAAGACCTAAAAGGGAGGTCGAAACGCTTCGTGTTTTGTCTTGTTATTGGTTTGTCCCTATTGTGAGGTGGACTTAATTATAATTCTTTTTGAAATTCATCATATTACCTGACTGGAAATAAACCTCTAACAAGGGTTATCAACTTAAACCAAATATCTGCAAATTTTCTTATCACCTCCCCCACTGCCCCTTCCCACCCACCCCTCTGTCCCCACTCGGGATGTCCCCCTCTGCTGCCCCTTTTTTCCCATCTCGGGACGAGCCATGGCTGGGATTCGAACCCAAGCCCATCTGGACATGTTCATTTTCCACTTAATGACTCGCGCACTAACCACTGAGCCACTGGGACACCTGATATTTGTAAGTTAAGCCTTATGAAGTTCACTTTTGTTCCTCCTTGACCAGATCCAGCTTGAACACCTCTCTGCTGCTTCTGCCATTGCTTTCAGGGCTCTTTTTTTTTTCCCTCCCTGCAACTGAGAGCTGTTTCATGAGGCTGTATACTCCAACCCCCCCCGCCCCCCCCCCTCTCTCTCTCTCTCTCCCTCCTCTCTCTCTCTCTCTCTCTCTCTCTCTCTCTCTCTCTCTCTCGCTCTCGCGCTCCACCCTACTCGTTTTTACAGTAAGCTACTTGATACTAGACAATACAAATTACTACCCCCATCAGCATTCAACAACTGTCCATACCAGCGGAATCATCCTCTCTCCCTTTCATATCAACCAGACACGCAGCTCCCCATCCTCACCCCCACCCCCACCCTCCCCCTCGTCCCTCTCCTATCCTCTCCCCTCGCTCTGGACTCCCTCCGTTTCCCGCCCCGCTTTCACTCAGGCTCTCCCCTCCCCCCCCCCCCCTCCCACCCCCCCTCCCCCCCCTCCGTTCAGCACTTCACCTGGTAGAAGAGAGGCACTTGTGACAGCGGCTCCCGGTCCCAGTCTTTCCATCGGCCGTACATCAGAGGGGGGTGGGAGAAGGTCGTGGCCATCAGCAGCAGTTCCAAGTAACTGTGAGCCTCTTTCAAAACCGGACGAGCACCCAGCAACGACTGTAAGAGGAGCGCAGGGTCTACTTTGGCTTGTGCCCTCCCGGCTGATACTTTGGACCCCGTCAGCGTTTCTTTGGTGGCCAGCAGGTCTACCTGCGGGTTTCAGGCATTAGAACGTTACGGTATTTTTTTGTATAGGGGTGATCTACGATGGTGAAGGTGTCATTGTTGATGCTGACGACGACGACTATGAAATGAGAGAAATGGCAACAGTGATGAGGATCATCGGAAGTTGATAACGACAGCTTTCGTCACAAAGAACGTGTGGCAGTACTCACTACAGAGCAGACAGACACTGCTCTGATGGGCTCACGTCTTTCATTTCATTTTCATCATAACAATTTAATAAATGGTTTCTGGTCCAAAATAGGACGTTCTTGGTACGTCTATACAAACTGATTCTACATTTAATATGTTTACTTACTACAAGAGTAGTGCACTTGTTTTATTTGTTATGTCATCAACAATGCCCCTTAGAAATTTGTGGCAATTTACTAACGACGATTGTAATTGCATAGATGGTTCTTCCAGTGCTATCAGCTGAACGCATGGTTCTTCTAGTGCTATCAGCTGAACGCATGGTTCTTCTAGTGCTATCAGCTGAACGCATGGTTGAACACATGGTTCTCCTAGTGCTGTCAGTTGAAAGCATACTTCTCTCAGTGCTGTCAGCTGAACGCATGGTTCTAAGGAGATACGTGCAATCGCGTACACACACACACACACACACACACACACACACACACACACACACACGCACACACACACACACGCACGGATGCACGCACGCACACACACACACACACACACACACACACACACACACACACACACACACGCACACACACACACACACACACACACACACACACACACACACACACTCACACACACACACACACACCACCACCACCACCACCACCACCATCATCACGTGTTCTCACCAAACACGGAGGACAGGCGAAGTAGTTCCACAACATTAAGGTGCAACATCATCACACTCATCACTGGAGATGCAGGTAATAACCAACTCTGGGGGCAGAGGCACAAGGAAGCACACGGAACCATCAGGAATGGAAGTGCCACGCCATTTTAACAGTGCCAGAACAGAGCGCCAGCCACAGTGCCACAAGGAAAGAGTAGAGCAGTCTGTTTATCCCTCGCACTGGTTTGAAACCAAAGCCCAGGCTTTCGTCAAACAATACAGGCAAGAGGAAAGTAATTTGCAGCCGGATAACAAACTATTTAAAATCCGTCCAAACCTGAAAGAGTTTTTACCACGTTCTTGAGGTGGCTGTAAAGAAGAAACAGTTTTGTGCCGTTTGCGTACAGGCCACTCCTTGTACTCCCATTCTTATCTTTTGAAAGATGAAGAAGCTCCGTGGTGCATTCCATGCCATGTACCACTCATAGTGAAACGTATTCTTTCAGAAGTGTTAGAACTTGCATGATGTGAGACATAAACATTTTACAGCAGATTCCATGAAAAACTTTCTCCAGAGATGTCCACTCTAATGTGCTCTTTGAATATCTGAAATGGATTTAAGATTTTTCACCTCATCTAAGATTTTACGGAAGAAAGATTTTTTTTTTTTTTTACACAAAGGTGTGTTTTAAAGGGTTGTATGAATGAGTTTTTTTTTTTTTTTTCAATGACCTGTGAGTTGACTTCAACGTGGTGACAGTCCTGTGCCGTCTTGTGCCGTTTGCACACAAGCCACTCCTTTAACACCCATCCTTATCTTTAAAAAGGTAAAGAAGCTCTGTGGTGCATCCTACGTCGTGTACCACTCACAGTGAAACACTTTCTTTTAGTGTGTTGGGACTTGCGTGATGTTAGACATAAACACTTTACAGCAGACTCCATGAAAATCTTGCTCAGAGATGTCCCACCTGATGTGATCTTTGAATTTCTGAAAGAGATGAACATTTTTCATCTGATCTCAGATTTTACGGAAGAATGTTTTTTTTTATCGAAATTTCTGGTGTGTTTTTAGAAGATGTATTTTAAAGTTGAAAAAGTCTTGATTAGCTGTTCCGTCCTTATTACGTAACTCAATACGCATTCTGATCAACTTTGCTAAAGTCTTGATTGGCTACTCCCTCCTTTTCAGAACACATTACGCAGAGTGAAAACTTTGATAAAGTCTTGATCAGCAGTTCTGTCCTTAACAGGTAATCGCAGCGCAGTGTGAGACATTTTTGATAAAGTCTTCATCTGCTGTTCCATTATATTTAAGTAACATGCTATGCAATGTGAGAAATTTTGGCAAAGTCTTGTTTAGTTGTGCATGCTCATAAGTTGACCTGTATGACAAGAATTTTCAAGCTCATAAGTTGACCAGCATGCCAAGAATTATCAAAGTCGTGTTCCGCTACTTCGTCCTTAGTAAGCAACGACCATGCAGTCTGATAGTCTCGATCACTTTTCTGTCCTCAACAATTAACAATTAACGCAGCACGACTAAGAGTGGATGAAGTCTTGATGCGTTATTCGTCATTAAGACACGAACCAAAAATGCGATCCAAGACTTTGATTTCCTCGAACAGCTGGTGGTCCATAGTGGGCAACGATGTATGTGTGGTCCATAGTGGGCAACGATGTATGTGTGGTCCATAGTGGGTAACCATGTATGTGTGGGTCCATAGTGGGTAACCATGTATGTGTGGGTCCATAGTGGACAACCATGTATGTGTGGTCCATAGTGGGTAACCATGTATGTGTGGTCCATAGTGGGTAATCTTGTATATGTCGCCCTTAGTGGGCAACCATGTATGTGTGGTCCATAGTGGGTAACCATGTATGTGTGGTCCATAGTGGGTAACCATGTATGTGTGGTCCATAGTGGGTTACGATGTATGTGTGGTCCATAGTGGGTTACGATGTATGTGTGGTCCATAGTGGGTTACGATGTATGTGTGTCCATAGTGGGTAACCATGTATGTGTGGTCCATAGTGGGTAACATGTATATGTGATCCATAGTGGGTAATCTTTTATGTGTGGTCCATTGTGGGTTACGATGTATGTGTGTGGTCCATAGTGGGTTACGATGTATGTGTGGTCGATAGTGGGTTACGATGTATGTGTGGTCCATAGTGGGTTTAGGATGGATGTGTGGTCCAAAATGGGTAATGGTATATGTGTGGTCCATAGTGGGTAACCATGTACGTGTGGTCCATAGTGGGTAACGATGTATGTGTGATCCATAGTGCGTTACGATCTATGTGTGGTCGATAGTGGGTAACCATGTATGTGTGGTCCGTAGTGGGTTACGATGTATGTGTGGTCTATAGTGGGTAACCATGTATGTGTCGTCTATAGTGCACTACGATGTATGTGTAGTCCATAGTGGGTAACCATGTATGTGTGGTCCATAGTGGGTTACGATGTATGTGTGGTCCATAGTGGGTAACAGTGTATGTGTCGTCTATAGTGCACTACGATGTATGTGTGGTCCATAGTGGGTAACCATGTATGTGTGGTCCATAGTGGGTAACGATGTATGTGTGGTCCATAGTGGGTAACGATGTATGTGTGGTCCATAGTGGGTCACGATGTATGTGTGGTCCATAGTGGTTACAATGTATATGTGGTCCATAGTGGGTTACGATATATGTGTTGTCCATAGTGGGTTATGGTGTATGCATGGTCCATAGTGGGTTACAATGTATGTGTGGTCCATAGTGGGTTACGGTGTATGTGTGGTCCATAGTGGGTTACGAAGTATGTGTCGTCCATAGTGGGTAGCCATGTACGCCACCTGAGAAATGGTGACAAAGTGTGGTGACAAACGTCCTGATGAGTGCTGCCGTCTTTAGCAGGTAAACCACACCTGTAATCGTTGATGGATCCCAGAAAATATTAATCACTTTTTTCACCCCTAATTTTCCATACCGTCCAAGTGAAATTCACGTTTTGTTCCATAAATAAGTGTTCACGATAGATAACTATTGCTCCGTCTTTTACATGTGCTGTAGAAACTATCTGAACAAGGGAAGGTAGGAGGGGGAGCCTTGTGCAGATGTTTTAAGTGTTCTAAAAATGGATCAGATTTATTCTGTGGGATCGCTCGCGCGCGATAAACGCACACACGAGTACACACACACACACACACACACACACACACACACACACACACACACACACACACACACACACACACACATACGCACACCCACACCCACACACGCACACACACATGAAAATGAAAAAGTTAATGTGGCTATATATATGTACATGAGGATGAGAAGTATACGCCATGTGCAAGTCCTATTCCATCAGATATTGCTGGGTTGCATGCCTGTGCAGTCATGGTACAAACAAATTCAAGTGTATTAACAATTATATATCTGTTTATTTACCACAAGGACCCAATGATATTAATACGGAATGGTTACGATTACTCCAGTCAGACAATTCTAATAAATATCTTATCATTGGGGATTTTAATGCCCATTCACCTTTCTGGGAAAAGGGGCGTCAAAAAGTAACGAACAATCGCTTTATAGAAAATATTGTAGATTCATCTCTTTATCTTTTAAACAATGGTTGTATTACTCGCATCCCAGACAATCCAAAACACAACCCTAGCGCCATTGACTTGTCATTGATATCTCCCGATTTAGCAGTGTTTTGTGACTGGCAAACCCTTGATGACTCATTAAATAGTGACCATTTTCCAATTATTATTACATTAGAAACATGCAGTGTAAAACAAATGATGCAACACATGACAAAGTTCCAAAATATTGTTACAAATTTGCAAATTGGAACAAATTTTCTGTCTTATTAAATTCATTCAACATTGATATAGATGCCATTAATAATCAAGATGTTGATACACTATATGACAGATTTCAAAATACCATACATTCAGCTGCTCGTGAATCCATCCCAACAGTAAAATCTGTAAAATCTAAAAAAAAAAACATCTGGGTAATATCTGGTGGAACGACACTTGTCAATGTGCAAAAGATGAGAAAATTGCGAAATCGAAAGAATATAAACGTGAAAAAGATCCAAAAGAAAAGGTCATAAAGAATTTGGAGAGAAAAAGAGTAAAGAACCTACAAAACAGAATAAATGCTCGAGAGAATATTGGTCATCCTTTTGTGAAAATAATGTATCAAACTTTAAAGATATTCAAAAAGTTTGGACAAAATTAAAAACAATGAAAAGTGGAATTAATCTACCAAATTTGTCCTGTTCATCTTGTCAATTCTGAATTTCCATCTAATTTTGATAAAGCTGAGGCATTTGCTGACTTGTTTGCTAAAAATAGCAGCAAAGAAAATCTATCCACTGAAAATAAAAAAAATATCGAGAAAATGAAGAAAATAAAGACATTTATAATAAACCAAATCCAATTGAAGATCATTACCTAAATACTCCAATAACAATTCAAAAGTTTAAAGAATGTTTAAGTAATTTAAACAGTAAGACATCAGTGGGTTTAGATGGCATATCTAATGAAATCCTTAATCATCTTCCACAAAATGTAATACATTTTCTCCTCTCGTTTTTTCAGAAATGTTGGGAAAAAGGGAAAAATGCCTATGATTTGGAAACAATCTATTGTTGTTCCAATTCATAAGAAGGGAAAACTATGAAAGATATAAGTAGTTATCGCCCCATTGCTTTAACATCAAACACATGTAAATTAATGGGAAAAAAATATATTAAAAAGATTAGTTCACCATTGCAATAAACATAACATAATTCCTATCAATCAAGCTGGGATTTCAAACAGGTAGATCCACAATTGACACTTGGTTAAACTTTTACCCAGGGAAAACATCAATTTGCACGTCGCAAGAACATATTAGCCACATTTTTTGACATTCGTAAGGCCTACGAACATGTATGGCACAAGCGTTTGCTGTATAAAATTAAGAATATTGGTTTTTAATGGTAATATGTTTAATTATATTCAAGAGTTCCTTCATTGCCGGTCTATTCAAACACGAATAGGAAATACTTATTCAATCCCTAGGCCTTTACAGATTTGTCTACCCCAAGGTTCTGTAATTTCACCAATGTTATTCAACATTCTGATTTATGATCTACCAAAAGGTCTCAAAAGATACAGAATTAGCTCAGTTTGCTGACGACATATGTTTTATGGGTGAAAGTAACTATGAAACGCCCATACTTCTCTACGATCTCTGAATTACATCAAAATCAAATACCAGCATGAGCTCAATAAAATAAACAAATTCTTACATGAAAATGGGCTTTCCCTTTCAACAGAAAAAACTCACATGATGCTCTTCAACTCTGGTTATGATCCAGAAAAGCTACCAAATTTACATTGGATGGTATGATTTTAAACTATGTTAAAAACGTTAAATTTCTAGGAGTCATAGTAAGTAGCAAACTTACGTGGAATGCTCACATTGATTACATTCTAAACAAAGCAAGGAAAAGCTTAAACTTCCTTAAAATTATAAATAAACAATCCTGGGCTCAAGATTCTAAAACATTAACCATCTTAGCAAATGCTTTAGTTCGTTCAAGACTTTGCTATGCTCAAGAAGTTTTTTTTAATGCACCTCAGCATCTTTTAAATAACTTCAAAGTGTTGATTGCAAAGCTTATAAAATTGCCCTTGGAGTCCCCACACATACATCAAATTTAGGGACATACAATGAGGTAGGTGTTTTACCACTCACAGACTTCCGAAAAGCTTCTGCTTCAAAGTTTGTTTTGAAAAGTTTCTCACAAAAAAATTTTTGTTCTCAAGAGGTATGCTTAGATTCGGAAAAGGACTTTGGAAAGCGTGCTCAAAACATACTCTCAACAAAATCTATCTGTGCTTATTCGTGCGATCTTCTGAGTAAAACTAATATAGATCAAAATAACATTGCTAAAAATCCAACGTTTTCTCCAGTGCCAAAATGGGAACAATCAACAGCAATCTTTGATACAGAATACACAGATTTATCAAAAAATGACTCACCTAATCTTTTAAAAACTCACGTATGCTCTCATTTAGAAAATAATTACAATAATCATCATTTAAAAATATATACGGATGGTTCAGTGCTTGATAATTCAAATTCAGGAGCAGCCTTCGTAATCCCTAGTTTACACATTCAAAAGTTATTTTGTCTTGGTAACAACTTATCTATATACAGTGCAGAACTATTTGCTATATTGAAGTCCTTGGATTTCATACTAACTTTTCCCATTAACAACAGTCAACTTTTAATATGTGCGGATTCGAAAGCAGCTTCTTCTTTCGATAAAGTCGCCCAATTCACGCATACGCCAAGATATGATAATTGAAATAAATCATTTAATACACCTTCTTTCAATCAAAGGAATTACTGTGACTTTTTGCTGGGTGCCTTCTCACTGCGGCATAAATGGAAACGAAAGAGTAGATCGAGCTGCAAAAACAAGCAGCCCAAAATAGTAATGATGCTGTGTCCGTTAATGTTCCATTAGATTTAACAGAATGCTATTCAATCATTAATAGAAAATCTCACGAAAACGCTAAAATCTTATTGTTAAATACAGACATACAGTATAGTCGTAATTGTTTTTAATCAACATGACGGAGACAACAAAAACAGACCATCCAAGCGTTTTATTTGCTCATCTATCTAGAGAGATTGAGAGTCTTATTCATAGACTTCGTTTAAATTCAATCAAAACAAAATTGTAACAATGTCAGATGTATGTGCGGTGAATCCTTAAGTGTCAATCATATATTGACACGTTGTTCAAAAAACAAAAGACATTTTTAAGAAATTGGTATTGATGGTTTCACTGATGGATCGACTCCTTTGTCTTTATCTAGCATACTTAACAATTATTCTGTTCTTCAATCTGTATGTAAAGGTTTATTGCATAGTTCACTGAGTATTTATTTGTAAAATTGTTAATTTATTGATTTGGTAATTCAATTGTCCATTGTTACTAGTTTATCTATTCGTTTATATAATTAGGATCCAGGTGGGGTACATGACAATTCGTACACACACACACACACACACACACACACACACACACACACAAAGAGAGAGAGAGAGACAGAAAGAAAGACAGGGACAGAGAGAAAAGTCTCACACACACACACACACACACACACACACACACACACACACACACACACACACACATGTGCTCGCGTACTGCATACACTAGCACACACACACACACACACACGCGCGCGCGCGCGCGCGCAGGCAGACAGACAGGCAGGCACACACACACGCGCGCGCGCGCAGGCAGGCAGACAGGGCAGGCACACACACACACACACACACACACACACACACACACACACACACACACACACACACACAAGATTCAAGATTCAAGATTTAATTATCCTGTCACCCCTTTGGGGGTATGGAGGACATAAAACAAAAAAAAAAAAAACAATGTAATCCACTTCAACATGACACAACATGACTAGGCAAAATGCAGGAAGCGTTTTATGTGTATTAAAGGCGTAATGCCATAATCACTAAAACATAGAGCAGGTTGTTCATCCTAAACTTACACCATTTTGCTAAATTTTAAATATTTACTCAACTTTAACAGAACATTCTTGCCAGCCGAGAGTAGTCTGCACAGGTTGTAAACAGATTTCACACTCGTATATTTTCTGGGAATAAAACGTACTCGTAACTCTTCATACTTTGGGCATTCCATAATGAAATGAAATCGTCTCCAACATCTTGTTTACAATCTTTACAAAAGCGTTCCTCGCGGGCAAGACCAAGTCTTCTTCCTACTTCAATCATGAGTTTGTGATTACTACATCGGAATTTAATTAGGGAAATATATATAGATCAGGTAATTGTTCAATGTAATTTTCACGTTTGAAATCTGTTTTATAATTTCTATGCAATAGGCATTTATTACTTGAATGTAACACCCTATTCCACGAACGTACATAGTTATCCTTCAAAGATAAAGAAATGTTTCTACATAACAATCTTTCGCTAGAAAACTGCTGTTTCCCAAAATACAATCATAGCCTGTTTCTACAAAAATGCTTTGTATGCACTTTATCCACCCAGACATATAAATGCCATTTTTTATACAAGTCATATAAAAACACAATATATTTTACTCGAATATTTTATCCGTTTGAGTTGCTAGTGATATCCAGAATCGAATTGGGTTTTAATTGCACAGACAATGGATAAATCCCAAGTTCCCCATATAATAACTCTGTTATGGTACTGCGATTAAGTTGGAGTAAATGCTTTAAGAACTTAAGTTGCAAGCTTTCTATGATTTTGATATCTTCATAACCCCATATTTCACAGCCATATAATAGCACAGGTACAACCATCTTTTCAAATAGATCTAAAACAATATTCACGGGTAATTTTTTTTCGAGAGCGACTTGGAGTAATGAAAACATTGCACTTTGTGCTTGATCATGCCTATGTTTTTTACATTTATGAAATTTACCATATCTACTAAAACAGATTCCCAAATATTTGAAACTATCTACTATTTCAATGACTTCGTTACCAAATTTAAACACGTTTATTATTCTTACGTCCATTGAATATCACAGCTTTAGTTTCTGTACATTAACAGTTAGTTTCCATCCAGTACAATACTCTTTAAACGCAGTAAGAGCTTTTTGCAAAGCATTACATGAGGTAGCAAGCAAAACAGTGTCATCAGCATACAAAAGCAAAAATAAACAAAGATAACTGCTTGAAGTCTGCATCAGGAAGATCTAAATCAATATTTAACGAAACACAATTGTGGTCAGAAAAATATTGTTCGAG
>JADBJO010009382.1:46080-58580 GCA_016801955.1 Conus betulinus
TGTACTAATTATACTAATAGATACTAATGATGATTTTTTTTCCAGTATAAAATGAAGGTGTTCCTCTACTGATATGCACAGTTATAATATCTGAAGGATTCAAACACAAAACAAAGTTATATGATGTTACATGCTAATACTAAAGTGCATTTTCTTGTGTGTGTGTGTGTGTGTGTGTTTTGGTTTTTTTGGGGTGGGGTGCTAAACAATGTCTTATGATCGATATATATATATTTTTTGTCTTTTTCAGTGCACGGAACAGATTCAAGCAGCACCTAGACTTGAGAGTGTGAGTATTTTGCCTTTTTTTCTTTATTTTTCTTTCCAACTATTCATTCATCTACTACAATGTAGTGAAACAGAGGCACCTGTCTTGTCAGCTTTTCTCTGTATTGTACCTTTTATTGTGTTAATAGTGTTGAACTCAATGTTAAACTGAATCACAATAGCCTATGCACATACACATACACTTACACAAACACATGTGTATGTTGATAGTATAGATATGTTTTTTCAGTGTTGTGGAGCCCATGGGTGATAACTACTTCTTTCTGTCCCACTGTCAGTCTCCTTAGACTTCATTTCCTTTCATTGTTAGCAACATTTGATGATTTTATGCTGCTTCCAGAAAACATTCAGGCAAAAGCTTGTGTGATGTGAAGATGTAGAACTGAGGCTGTGAATGGAAAACATACAGTATACACACACACATATTTCAGGTTTGGTTTTTTATAGCATTGGTTCAGTTTGTACTTGTACGCTTTGAAGCCTTTAGCCTGTTATTTTGTCACTCCCATGAACATGCTTTGAATTTTTCTGGCCTAAATCATTCTATGGTAAAGTTTGTTGAGTAGATACTAGATATACTGTGACCAATGTTTGTCCAGTAGATATATCAAGGTGTTGATGGTTTCCGCTTTAACAAAGTGATTACATAGGCCTACTCTGTGATAGTATATATTGTAGTCACAATGTCTTCTTCCACTATGTTATAGGGATTACAACCCTATTCTTTGGCCTATTACATGTGATATTACTCTAGCAGTATAGATCAGCAAAAATGTTGATTTACATACTTCCTAAATTTGTCTTATCAATTAAACGAGCAGACTAATGTATTACTGTTAGTGCATTCATTGATAACTATTACTCATTCTCAAGAGGTGAAAGACTGTGCAATAATTAATAAAATATATTTTCAGCAGGTGAAAGATATTTGAAAGTTTGGAGATGACCGAGAGAGAGGTGGGGAGGAGGGGGTTGTTTGGATCAAATGATTTAATCAATGTGTGTTGGTGAGGTGGAGAGAAGAGAGAATCTGTGTGCACACCATGGTTGTGGTCAGTATCTGTGTTAAGAGAAAAACTGAATAATTTTGCAGCTGAGCACTTTACTTATGTATTATCTTTCTGTCTTGTTTATTGTGTGTTTTATTGTTTGTTTGTTTATGTTACTGTTACAGCCTAAGGGTTTTCTTGATTTTTTTTTTAAAGAAACTTGCTTCATGTATGTTTTCAGCACAAGAGACTGTGGTGTCAAGAAATCCAGTGTTACCCAAAGAGGAATATGTGGCAACAGGTAATGAATAGTTGATTTCTTTTTATTATTTTTTTTTTTTTTTTTTTTAAAATAAATTGATCAATAGCATATTCAAGCTTTTTTTTTTGCCTAGGGTCAAGTCTCCACTGGACCTCTTAGGGCTGCAGTCTGGATGCTATGTGCCAAATGTGGTGCTGATTGGCTCAGAAATGTGTTCACTGTGGCTAACATAGCAAGTTTGAACCTGTCATATTATGAACAGAGACATAAGATTAGAAACTGTGCTTTGGCGTTTTGTTATTTAAGTGTGAGAATCCCTCTGTCTTAGTCAGTCTGTGATTAAGACTGAGCATAAGCTTGTTCTAGCACTTGAATATTCATGTAGTCTTTGCCACACATAAGCTGCTGTGCAAAATGCAGGTATGGAGCTCATTTAGTCACCATGGAATTTATTTTGTATGAATTTTTTTTTTCTTCTCAATTTTTTTTTTGTTTTTTTTTTTTTTGGGGGGAGGGGGTGTTGTCTGCTTATTTTTGAGGTAGTTATTTGCTACATATGCAGTATGTCTGTTGCAGTGGGAGGTGGTGCGGTGGCATCAAGTTCTGTGGTGGTGTCAAGTTCACTTGTCACAATACATGGTGTTGACTGTGTGACAGCAGGTAATGTTTCTCTTTTCTAATGTTATCAAGGCTTATTTAATACTATACCCATCGACTTTTGCAAAGGATCACATTGCCAAACATTTGAAAAAACCCAAACCCACTAACTTTGGTAAAAACAAATAACCACATTTCATTCTTCTTTTTCTTTTTCTTCCTCTTCAGTGTGGAGGGCCCACAATCCAACTTGATTATTCTGGCACATATTCCTTGTACTCCTGTTAGGTAATTCAGTAAAAACAAAAGAAGAAAAAGAATGAAATACCGATGTGTATTTGAATTAAAATGAACTAGGTATCAAAAGTGATTATTTTTCAATTTGATCCTTAGCAAAGTGGATGAGTATATATAGTAGGCTACTGTATATATGTAATGAGCGGCCCAGTCGCTCATTTGGACTGATTGGACTGGACTGTGTGTCCATATTAATTCCACTACTACTACCAACCAAACTGGTTTGCTGGTGTGAGTCAAATATAATTCTTCTTAGGAAGCTCTCTATGATCAGCCAAGCAGGGGTCCCTACTCTTACTAATGCTACAAGAATGTAATGTTTGTACAATAATACCATAGTGATTGATAATAGTATAAAAAGATGCTACAGTACATAATATTTTGGTTTAGTTATGTACATGTAATAAGTAAAATAAAGATAGTTTGTATAGTTACAATTATGCATTGACTGTGAAGGTAATGTTTTCTTCTGGCAAACACAATAATTTTTTTCTGGATAGATATGGTTTTTAGTAAATGCCTCATTCATAAGTCATTGTTTTACATTTCTTTTAAGGCACTTCTTGATTTAGCAGTCTTTAGACAAATATTCAATAACAAATCTGAAACAAAATGATCATGATCAATTTGACAGGATCTGATCCATGTGAGGTGCTCTTGGCAAGGAGCAGCCCCTCCCGACCAGCCTCGGCCAATGCCAGCCTCTCCCAGGAAGGTATGTGCACATTGACTTCATTGGCTCGATTGTGTTTAGGATGCCTAAGGCCTATAAGAGTAAGAGAGAGAAAGAGAGAAAAAGAGAGAGAGAGTGAGAGCACTGGCCATGAGACTACTTTTCTCTTGCATTCAGTCAATGTTGCTGAGGAGATCCCTTTTACATTTGAGACTGTACAACAGGTATGGTCTGAGGTTTTATGTTACTCAGCAGACAGACCTCTATATTTTTTTTACACCTAATATTTTGGAAATATTTGTAAATATAATATTTTTTTCTGGAACTGACCCAGACATTTTAGACCAAAAGACATAAAAATGGTTATATATTGAACCAAAACAACATGTCAATAAATATTTCTGTTTTAAAGCTAGATATTTGGACATTGAAATAGTGTGCACAATGTAAAAACTGTGTAACTTTTTACATGCTACTTGATAAAGGCGAACAAAGTTCACATACACTTTTAATTCACATTTTCCACATATTTATGGCAATTTTTTTTTTTTTTTTGTGGGGGGGGGGGGGGGCAAAAACTCAGTCTTTGAATGTGATAAAATGTCTGTGGGATCTTTCACCTTTGTGACAGAATCTATAATGGTTTTTTTCTTTTTAACAGATGAAATGATCTTCTTGGATTTAGTGGCAGCCAGCTCTGTGTCCACACCAGCTTCAGGTGCAAGGAAGACAGGTCAGGAAATACCTTCATAGTTGCAGGATATGGCATGCAGGCATAAAAACATTTACCACAAAATAACCCATTTCTTTGAAACACTTTGTAATGCAGTTGGATCCGTTAATTGACTTAAGGGAACCTTATGCTTAAAACCACATGTGTGCAGTATGTTTTCAGGAGGTTCAACTTCACTACCACATTCTCTGTTGTCTCATTGGCTATTTTCTCTATTTTCTGCCTACCATGGTCTTCACTTTCTTGAACAACACTGCAAGTGCCTGTTTCTCTTAGGCCTGGTTGATAGCAGAATATAATACTGTCTTTGATGTGTAATGAAAAAAAGCATAAAAATCAGCCCTGTCACAGAGTCCCACACTGAAATTGAACTCCATAGCACTGAAATCACTATCATCATTGCATTTAGAAATATGTCACATGATCTTTGGTGATACTTATTGGAGCATGGCTCTGTAGCAGCAATAGGGGAAAAAGGCAAAAAAAAGAACCCAAAAACAACTCTGACATATATCATCCAACTGGGCTGATCACCGGCGATAATACTTTTTTAATTTTGACTTTTTTTTTTTTTTAATAACCTGTGTATGTAGAAGAGAAAAAGACATTGTTTGAATGAAAATCTGCGGTGTACACTCTTAATCTCATTACTCATTGTCAGTTCTTTCTTTCATGCAGTTCACTCTTGAACCTCATCCACTGAGGCAAAGTCAGAATGTAAATACATTTTGTACAGCCTTAAATGAAAAGAACAGACACACAAACTACAGTTTTTAAAACAGTGGATACATGTTTATTTATCAACACAGCACATATAAAATTAACAAAGCACAAACACAAAAGAGTAGGTCAAGTACAAGGTATCTAAAATCATACACGCCAGTACTATGAATCAATAATCATGTTGATAGAGAATCACTGAATTCACGGGCAATACATTCCACACGCTTCTCATCACAGCTATCGCTGTCTGAAAGCACCCCTCCCATCAAACTTTCAGAAATTGTAGAAGTGGACTCTTCAATCCAGCAATCCCACATAAATGCTCACAGTCTGATCTTGGATATAAACACGACAGCTTTGCTGTATCTGTACTGATTATGTTTGCACAAAAATCACTAGAAAAGCCAAATATTGGTGTGCATTAAAAAACTTGTGTCTTCTTATTTCAGGCATAGCTCATGACACCGACTACCGTGGTGTGAAGAGGAGATCCGATGCATCAGAGAAGCAAATGAAGTATGATGCTGGCTTACAACAGCTAAGTGACAGCCAGGTGGAAACCGACAAATGTAGAGAGAGAGTTTTACAAGAGTGAAACTGCTCTGAACAATGTCCGAATAGAGAGAGAACAGAGTGCAACTGCTCTGAACAATCTACGAATTGAGAGAGAACAATTACAAATTCAGAAACTAAACGAGAGCTTGGTTTAGAGTAACGCTTGATTTTACGATTTGCACAATTGTAAGATTGCTCCTCCTCCCATTATTTTTACAGAGAGTTGTGACACGTTTAGTTCTCAAGTAATGCTTGACAGAAAGTTTTATGTCAGTAATTCTTGATGTGGTTTAACAAAATTCTTAGTTTTATTTCTCCAGCAACTATGGATTGCACCTAATTTCTTGTTTCCCTCATGTGCCTGAAGAATCATTATTTCTTCTAGTGTTCCACTGTTTCTAGCTGTTGGTATCGACTGAGAAATAACACTGTCTGAAACTATGCAGCCGTAAAATATCGCTCGAATGAACCTCTGTCGAACTAACTGACCCGCAGCCCGTCGCCTTCTTTCAGTGGGGTCGTGCGCCTGTGGGTTGGCCTGTTCAGCCACTTCACCTTGAGCATTCACTTCTGGACCTCTGTGGACGTCATCTTCTGGAGCGTCTGGTGGCAGGTCAATGTTGTCCGGTGGCAGGTCGATGTTGTTGCTTCTTGCAAAGTTGTGCAGGATCAGGCAGGCAGTGATGATCTGGAAAACCCAACAGAACATGTACATGTTTCCATGAAATTTGCACATTTACATGTATGGCAATATGTGTGAACCTGCAGTCAAAGATTTAAAAAGCCCCCTTAGCTTTTTATCAAGGCTGTAAGGACAATGACTTTTTTCTTGGGTCTAAGGCTTGGCATAGTGTGGTGGGGCCCAGTTCTCTCCTTTCAACATTTTAACCTCCCCCAAGAATAATTTTTCAGTCAAGCACCCATTTGCGCCTGGTTGGATTTATGAAAATTTGATTACACTGCCTTTCCTATGGACACACTAACAGTGCCATAAATTTCAAACCCAGGACTTCTTGCTTGTAACCCCCAAATGCTAAACACTGAACTGTGGCAGCTCAAAAAAAACAAAAGCGAAAGATTCATTTGTTCATGAAAAATGTTTATGCATGTTTTCAAAATGTGGCTCCTTGGGTTCAGAAATTTAGCTCGCAATATAGTGAAATTAGGACTACAGTCTTGTAACATTAATTTTTCACAGGTTTTTTGTGCATGTAATGATTCTATTTTTGTTCCACATATTCTTCTTGGATGCCCATTACTACATCCATTGTATCATGCTGAGGTGTATGCAACGAATATGGCAGTGTCGAAAATATTCTGTACACAGCTATATTTTCATTTTTTTTTTTATATGGGTGCTGTTCTTAGCCAATCACATACTTATAGGCAAGCTATGGTATTTTTCTTGATTAAGGTAGTTACATTATTATTTTGTTAAGTATTGCATTCTTTTTATTTTAACTCTTTTATTTAGGTGAGTTTTCTGTTTGTTTCTTTGTTTTATACTTTTTCTTTCACTTCAGTCTAATATCATGTTTGATGAAAAGGCTTCAAATACACTACTAAACTGAACTGATTATGAGTTTGATCCTGGTGTTGTGTGTTGCTGGCTGTGCATCTGTAATCTTCTGCCTGTGCCTTTCAAACTTTGATATGTTGGAATGGTGTGTGTGTGTGTGTGTGTGTGTGTGTGTGTGTGTTCCTCATGCATGGCCACAGTTCTCAACCGATCATAACCGGGGTATCACTATCAAGCAGAAAGAGGCATGCACCCCACAGCCATAGTTGTACACCTAAATTTTGCTTCATGTTCCACCTTCAGTCATTTCAGTTGGAAACTGTACTATGTAAAACTTAAAATTGTTTTATATGCTGTGTATCACCACCCTTTTTGAAATGAACATTAGCAAAAATACTACTTGATCTGTTCTAAACAACACAAGCCAAAAAATAAGAAAAATACCAAAAGCTTGTGCAGTCATCTATAACGGATTTGTAATTCTTAGTCTGTTCAGTTCAGTTGCATGTTACATTTCAAAAACAAAAAAAAATCTTACCTGCACATTGATTGAATGAAAGTTTTTGCGGTTGACATATTCCTGTTCCCCCTCCGTTGGAGCCTGAATCTTTAATATGGGTTCCATCAATGCACCCGATGATGTTGGGAAAACCTGGGTTCATCCTGTAAAAAAAAAGCAGTAAACATTAAAAGCATCCTAACACTTAATTTGATGAAAGGTCACACACACACACACACACACACACACACAAACTCAAAATGAAATTGAACTGGGTCCTTTTTTGGCAACTGTCCCATAATGGACGCATTAAAATAATTTAAAAGCTCTTGTTTGTATGGAATGGCCCCTGGACCAAGACTGATGGTGATGTGGACGTAAAACCCGAAATAACAACATCCCAACCCATACTCCCACACAGTGGCACAGACACATGCACACTGACACAGACTGAAAAAGCAGCTTAACTGAAACAAGTTTGATACAACTATTAAAAGGCATAAACATGATGAAGTCACACTCACACGCACACTGACACTACAGTGATACATACAGGCACGAAGACAGATTTAGCATACACACACCAAGAGCTAAGCCAACTATCGTAGCAGACGAACTTGGGAGCTAGATCTATCTGCTTGTCCGAGAATGAACAGACGTCAGACTGATCACGCACACACATGCACAGACTGTGACGCACACAAAGTGGCAGTCACAGACAGACAAACACACACACATCACACAATATTTTGGTCACAATTTTACGAGCTATTCTATTGTGTACTAACCCGTAGAATTTCTGGCTGATCGCAGCAGCCTCGGCATCAGTAGCTGGCATTTTCACTTCCACAGGCAGGCGACGCAACGAGGCCAGTGTCACTCTCCTAACAATTCTTGATGTTTTCTGAGATACGCCGATTGTTTCACCAACATCATCTTGAAATGTGCCAGTGGCAAAAAAAAAAAAAAAAAAAAAAAAGCGCAGTGGCAGACACACTTGTAGAGCAGGGGGCAGAGTTCCGTGTCTCCGTCTGTGCAAATCAAATTCAATGTCTTCTCAAAGGGTATCTGTCAGCTGGATGATGTTGTGACGACGAAATCTTAACTTCGCGTGACTTTCTCCATCACTGAACGTGTCGAACGGATTCGTACTGTCCCGTAAAATACGGCTCTCCGCAATGGTTGCCTTCGTCGGTGGAAAAACATAACGTTGGCTGCCATCTTTGTTTTCATCTAACCCAGGGCGGACTCCTGCCCTCTCCTCGTTGTAGCTTACTCGACTGCCACCCACTGCTAAACACGAGGTTAAACTTAAAGGTTACTACTCTCGTCATACCAATCCCTAAGTAACGGCCCTTCGAGCTTACAACATGGTAGGGAGGTCACTTCCCGCCACCCACCCATGACATGTAAATACGCCCTGGGTATTAGTACCTTGGGTACCTGCCTGACATTGGCTGTGCCATTATTATCATTGTGTATGTGTGTGAGTGTGTGTGTGTGTGTGTGTTATATGCATGTACGTGTGCGTGTATGTAAGTGCGTCTGTGTATGAGTGTGTTTTATGCCTGTGTATATATGTGCATGTGCGTGCCTGTTCGCGCGTGTGCGTGTGTATGTATGTGTGTCCGTATGCCTTTGATTGTTGGTGGGAAACGGATGTTCAGAAGATGACATGTTAACAAGAATAAGAACAATAACAGCAAGAACAAGAACAACAACAAAAACCATGAACATACACACACAAGCGCGCGAGCGCGTACGCAAACGCAACACCAACGCATACACGCTCACATCTACGGACTCTCCACTTTACGCACCTGCATCGCCCCACTGATGCACATTCACCAGCGCACACAGGTCTGCAGTATTCGCTGGGGGCACCTGAGAGATTCAAAGTCTTATCTCGCTTGATGTATATTTGCTCATTTTTGTCTTTCATTGGAGAGTCTCTGTATGAATCTGCTTCAATATCTAGCAGTCTTTGCAATGTTGGCCTTGAGATTATTCCAATACTTGTTCGGTTGGTGATGTTTCTTGCTCTGCCTTTAAGTCTGGATGTGCGGCCACTTCCTTTCTTGAAGTTCAGATCTAAAAAAAGATGATGTATGACACAGTGGTTTTGCTCTTGTAGTTCAGGCCTGTTCGAGCTAAAGTGGTAGTTTTTTTGTTTTGTGTGTTTGTTTGTTTGCTTTTTTTAAAAATGATTTTCCAACATTAATAACAAAAGGATAATCAACATAACATACAATGAACATCATACAAATGGGTACGCTAAATCAAGGGAGGGAATAGGGGTAAAAAGGAGAAAAGGTATAAATACATGAAAAAAAAAATTTTTTTTTAATTAAAAAAAAAAATCAAATAGTCCATTCAAGAATCAACGAAGAATAAAAGAAAGGAAGAAGATCACAAACGTACAACCTTAACTCTTTCTCGTTCATTAGGCACACGAGGAATGAATACGTCCAGTATGCCTGTCTAAATAGAGTAAAGTGGTTAGTCAGAATGCTTTCACATGTATACACATATTTTCATAAATTTCATTAGCTACTTATTACCCCCGACATTGCCTACTACCTCATCTTCCTCATGCTCCTGCTCATCTCCAGCACGGAGTCGGTCAACAGGGTGTCCAACACCATCACCCTCCGCACCCAGTATCCCAAGATCGCCACTGAGTATAGAGTGTACTGGTAATGTACCGCCGTCCTTTGTACACGGTCATCAGAGATCGTCGTTCAGTATACATAGCATGCAGGTAATATACCACCACCCTTTTCACACGGTACCCAAGATCCTTTTCGTCCTTTTCCGCTCTCCAGAGAGTGAGTAGTCCAGTCATTTGGCGCACCAAGCACGGGATTTTACCATTTATGGCGCTAACTCTAAAAGACAGCATTGATATGTGTGTATGGGAAGTCGAAGTGGACTTCAAACAGTAAGTGCTGGAAACAATGAATAGATTGGTTCAAACTATGTGTTTAACAATATCTCCGTATCTTGAGTGTGTGTGTGTGTGTGTGTGTGTGTGTGTGTGTGTCTGCATTTGATTATGCCTGTTGCCATTTCCCCCATCGTCCATCTTCCCCTCTGCATGTCATGACGATGTGTTGACTGTGCGCGTATCAGGAGCACGTTGGGTTCCAAAGCTGTGCCGTTCGGGGAGGATTTCCCCTTGAGACCCCACGAGCCCACTATCACCGAGTACCTCATCACCATCTGGGTCGCCGGGTCAGTATGCCTCTGTCCAGAGAGGGTGGATTGGGGGGGGGGGGGGGGGAGGCACTGGGCGGAGAGTGGGAGTGGTAATGGAAAAAGACGTAATGGGGCTGGAAAAGAAGTGATTTTTTTTTTTTTTTTTTTTTTTTTTTGGGGGGGGGGGGGGATGATCTATGTTTGTTTGAGGTTTTCTGGTGCTGATATTAGCTAAAAACTATTGCGTTCCTTATGTTACAATGCGCAGTTGCGTACTTTTGAAAGAAACATCTCTCCCTCTCTCGATAACAACCACCACCATCACAGCAACAGCATCATCATCATCATCATCATCATCATCATCATTGTTGTTGTCGTCGTTCGCCGTCGTCGTCGTCGTCGTCGTAGTCATCGACGTGTCACAATCATCATCATCATCATGGTCGTCGTCGTCGTCGTCGTCATCATCATCATCTGATCGTGGATCGTTGTTGGTGTTTGAGGCATGTTGTTACAAGAGCTGGACCAGATCCTGAAGAGCGGGGCACGGGCGCACTTCAGGGACCCCTTCAACTTTCTGGACTTCTTGCTGCTGCTTCTCTACATCAGCGCCTTAACGCTCTTCTACTGGGTCATGCACAAGGTTGGACCTCATTACATCTTCTCTCTCTCTCTCTCTCTCTCTCTCTCTCTCTCTCTCTCTCTCTCTCTTTGACTTAACATATCTTTGAAGTTTATTTTAATTTCACGCAGTGCGTATAGATATTGCCGAAGAGCCAGAGCAGCATCATGCCACACAAACTGTGCGTGTACATATCAGGATCAATGTGTAAATTCATGAGTTCATCTGAGATTGATAATATGTACTGGAAAGTCAGGTTAGAGAGAGAGAGAGAGAGAGAGAGAGAGAGAGAGAGAGAACACTAGTCATTCTAATCGCGAATTTCCATTCCTCGCATATTGGTCTAGACACCAGGCGGACAAATCTACCGGCACTGCGTTGAGGAGGTGAGATAAAACACAGGTGGTGTAATATGAAGAAAATGCTTCCAGTGATGTGCTTCAGTACAATACAAAAATGGCCGGTGATTTGCTGTTTTGCAGTATGCTGTTGAAATGTGCAGAAAAACACTTCCAACTTTGCTTCGTTTTAGCATTAAAAAAGACACAGGTTGCAGTGTGCCATTGCAGTGTGATGAACACCCCCCCCCCCCCCCCCCCCCCCTCCTCCCCAATATTTGTGTTTTAGTTTAACACAGTGAAAACAGGTGGCTTGCTGTTTCGAAGAACACTGTTTTAATGTGGAAGAAAACACTGCCAATTCTTTTTGTTTCAATTGAACATGAAGACGGGCGGACATTGTTGCAGTCCAAATTAGCGTTGACAGAACTGGAAGGGAAGAACGCGACCATGATGCTGACCAGTCCTTATCAGACTGACCTTCACCTCTACTGGCTCAACACAGGTTTGTATAACTCGTCCGTGTGAATAAAACACACGCATCAGCCTGTGTTCTTCTTTAGGGCTTACCTGTACTGGTAGAATAGATGCATATGGGCCATCAGTCACATGTACGAGTGAAAATGTGTCAACCTTCATTCACCTGTCCGAGTGAAATGCGGCTACAGGCTTTTACATTATCTGTAGAGAAAAAAAAAAGCTAAAGCTTGAACTCTGCGGTGCATGTTACAAGTAGAGATACTGACCAGCATTTATACGCACAAGTTATCATATAAATACTAACCCCCCCCCCCCCCCCCCTTCCATCCTCGCACTCACGTGCGCAGTTCAAACACAAGCTTTCGCTTCGTTCACCTGTACGGGTTAAATGCAGGTCCAAGGCTACACTCATCTCTGAAGGTGGAATTAGAGATGTAGACTGGACAGAATCAGGTTCTTTGCTTTTCACTGGTCGGAGTTCTGTTATGTACATTGAAGGCACCCACTGTTTCCTGTTGATCGACTGGCTGTTTGTCTGCCTCCTGTCCACAGGATGACAGTCTATTCATAACACTGCACCATAAATAGAATCAAATTGTCAAGTTTGGAGAGCACACAGTGGTTCGTGCAGGCTGTAGGCCACCAGTCTCGCTGAAAAGCGGATTAAAGAAAGCTAGCTGGCATGCGTGGAAGACCTGAGGGGCCAGGCTGACCGGAGGATCAGTCC